>JAQOWM010000568.1:2575000-2662500 GCA_029041755.1 Resseliella maxima
ATTTGCGACAAAACAACGTAACACAAATCGAGGACAATGCGAAAAATGTGTGCACATTCAATAATATACAAGAAGGAGCGAATCAAAGAATCATATATACATGAACAATACACGTATTTAAATCCAAAAAGGCTTAAAACGATACAGTCGCATACCAAATACGTGTGCTGAAAACCAAACCAAACGAAGCATATGAGGGGTTTGGAGCAAAAATGGCCTTTGAGAATTTTTCGTGCAAAAGTGTCCCCGACCTATTTGATATCAAATAGGTGAGCTAAATGATATCAAATAGGTAAGCTAAATGATACCAAATAGGGTCCCCGACCTATTTGATATCAAATAGGTGAGCTAAATGATATCAAATAGGTAAGCTAAATGATACCAAATAGGGTCCCCGACCTATTTGATATCAAATAGGTGAGCTAAATGATACCAAATAGGGTCCCCGACCTATTTGATATCAAATAGGTGAGCTAAATGATATCAAATAGGTAAGCTAAATGATACCAAATAGGGTCCCCGACCTATTTGATATCAAATAGGTGAGCTAAATGATATCATTTAGCTTACCTATTTGATATCATTTAGCTCACCTATTTGATATCAAATAGGTCGGGGACACTTTTGCACGAAAAATTCTCAAAGGCCATTTTTGCTCCAAGCCCCTCATATACACTTCATTCTCGTCAGCTGTAAAAACGTAAATGGTAAATGTTTTTGTTTTTATATTTCGATGTCTTAACCGTCAAAGTTTTTCATGTATATTATTTTTCTCACTCTGTGTGAAACAACACACAATATTCATTTGCTCATAATTTTTGTCCATAACTCTCTATCTCTATCTTTTTTTCTCTCTCTTTCTCTTTCTCTTTCTCTTTCTCTCTCTCTATCTCTCTCTATGTTTGTATCTCTGTTTCTCTCTATCTTCCTCTCTGTCTCATACTCTATTTCCCTTTCTTTTTCTCTATCCATTCAAATCTATCTCATTTTTCCATCGTTTTCCTCTCAATACTCTTTTTTCTTTCTCTTCTGGAGTATTCTTCTTTGTTTTTTTTTTTTGTGCAATTTTTTCTTTCTTCATTTTTCGATAAGGCAAGTCACGGGGGATAAATTCTGAAATGTCTGCACTGTAATGCGATGCAAAATAACAATGGTGCGAAAAACTCCACATAAACTTAGGAACATCATTATTTAGTGTGCGGTTTATATAACGTATAATATATTCATAATTCTGTTGGAAGATGTCTTTAGAACGTGAGAGATAGAGCGAAAAAAAAAAAAAAAATTTCATGTAAAGGTTTGAAAAGTTAAATTGTCCTTTGAGGATGACTTTATCGCACAGACAAGAACACATGTACACATATACATTTAAATGCATATATGTATACATACATACACGCATGCACGTACATAAGTACGTGAACGTGCAAAGAAGCCGGTATTTAATTACAATTAAAATGTCACTGCATAAATGATTTTATGGAGTTTCGTATTTACTAAATCACTTCATGGAATGAAGCAGATATATTTCTTTTCATATTTTTTCATTTTTTCTTTACTCATTTTATCATCTTTTTCTACTTTCATTCATAATCAATTGTGGTCCGTTGGAAAAAGGTAAGAAATATTACATAAATTCTATAGTGAATTTTGTGAAAATCCATAGAAAAGAATCATTTATTTGCTGTGTACTGAATGAATTGCGCAAATTATGATCGACATATTGAATATATTTGAACGTAAAGAAAATTATTGCTTTTGAAGGTGAAAATGGTCCATTGTATGAAGATTTGTATTACCGTCAATTCTCGCAAATTACTTATTTCGGATGAAAGACATACAGCACCTATACAGAATTCAATTGGCAGTAAATTCGTTGGAAAATTGTCCATTTGCGATGTGACATTAACAGTTTTCGTGAGAAATATCGAACTGGGATAATTGAAATTCTAGCATTACTTTTCAAATTTTTTTTTTCTTTTTTTTTTTTCATTTTCAAAGAACGATCGTCAACTTTATAGCACCACCAAAGTAGCCATATAAATCTCATAAGTGGCGAATAGCAAAACCTAATATTTTAAAAACACAATTATATAAAAAGCATCGACTAAATGACGACCGTTCTTTTTAATTTTGTCAAATGTTTGTGTCAAAAACATTTCATTCATTTTCTTTTGTTATTTTACGATGCAATGGTTTTATCATAAAGCGATTCCGTTTTTGATGGAATGTACGCGTTTGAAGAATGAAATGGCAATTTTTTGAAACAAAAGAAGCTTAAACATAAAAATTAAATGTTGCAAATCAGACTATGGGTGAAACGAGTAAAATTTCTTTCTTTTTTTTTCTGTCTCTTCATCTTTTCATATATGAACAATGCACAAAGAAAAAATTATAAACATCTTCATGTTGCCTGAAATGATTCGAAGAGAAGAAAAGAAAAATATGACTACATGTATCATGTTGAAGGAGATTGTTTGAGAAAATACTAGATATCTTCAGAGTCGGGAAATTTTTCGTTGGAAAATGCTTAAAAAGCAAAGCTTTTACCTATTATTGTTGTTTTTTGACTATTTGTCTGTATGCCACGATGCCATTTTTAATTCTATTTTTTTTTTTTTTTTTGGACATATATCGAGAACCCTAAAGTGAGTTTTTTTTTCTATTACGAAGGAAAATATATGATTCTTTTTCCTCCGGTTTTTTGTTCGGCGGCTAATGATGTGTCGTGCTATGTCTGAAACAAATGTTCTTTTTTTTTTGTTTTTTTCTTTTTTGTTTTTTCTTATTTTTTCTTATTTTTTCATTCTTTATGAAGGGAATTCTGATCCCTAATTTAAGTTTCCATTTTCAAAGATACGCAATTTTCGGTATTATCTCTTTGTTATACACAACAGAATGTCAACTTATTTCAATTCAACCAATTAACCATGCAAAATGGTGTTGCTTTTACCAAATGTTCAGTTCATTAGAGTAAACATTTATTCATTTTCGAATAATTTCTTTTTTTATCGTTTTTGCAATTTTCCCTTTTGTATCCTTCAATGTAATACAAAATGTCTACGTATCACAGAACAGCAAACGTTTAAAAAAATTCAATACATAAATGGATAAACATTTGGATAAAATACAAACTTACACCAAAGTGTAATTATTGAGGTTAACATGTTGTAGCAAATTGTACAATTGCTTCAAATTTATTTACCCAATGGTTGTGAAATAGAAACCATCTCAATGAAAAAAAAAAAAAAAAATTACCACCGCTGTGGCTGGTAGCTTATAACTACATTTTCAAAAAAAAAAAAAAAAAAACAGCAAAAGAAAAAAAAAAGAAAGGAAATACACCATAGATTTCCAACTGTTCATCAATTGTATAAATGGTTGCCATAAAATGTGCACATTACGAGCGGAAATAATTTGAAAACAAATTGATAATAAAGCAAAAACTTAGAGAGAAGGTTAAACAAAATGAAAACAGTACATTTCAAGATTAGTCGTAGTGAATGAATGGGACTGTATTTTTCGGGGTAGTTCACTCAATGTTGAATGATTAACAATGACAAGGTCACGTAACAAACAAACGTAAACTTTCTCTGCAGTAAATTAGTTTACAAAGGTTGAAAAAATTTTTTTATATCGCTTCTGACAAAATTCTATAATAGAAAAATGTTTTTTTTTTTTTTTTTTTTCATTTCACTTTTTTTGTTATTTTTCCTCGACGCAACAACGCAATTACGTAATGTTGTTTTTACAAGAAATGTGATTTTCTGATGAGCATTTCATAATCGATGTCATCGATTCTATGTTATATTTTCAGTATTGGTAAATATTCATTTCTTCCAACTTGGCGATGTGTGGATGGAAAAAAAAAAAGCATCAAAATTTAAGGAGTTTTGCCTCGCTCATAATGTTTATTCGCAGTATTTGTGTGGGTGCTGGTGTGTGTTTGCATGTTTCAGTACGTTTGTGATGAACCAAATCAAAAATAACGAACGAATACATTACACTTCCGTAGCGAATGCTACACATTTCCTGTGTAATACACGCCTTTACGCTCGTTGATTTTAATGGAATGCAATATAACGTTTAATATCATATGGGCATGAAATTTTTGCTATTGTAAGCTGAAATGTGATCTCTTACGCTTACTTGCTTTCTCACATATTCTCTCACATACTCTTTCTCTCTCACTCTCCTTTCTCTCTCTCTCTCTCTTTCTCTTACTCTCTCTCCTTCTCTCTCTCTCTCTCTTTCTCTTTCTCTCTCTCTCTTTCTCTCTCTCTCTTTCTCTCTTTCTCTCTCCCCCTTTCTCTCTCTCTCTCTCCCTCTCCCTTGGCTGCTCCCTTGTGGTCTTTAGCTCTTTATCTCTACATCTGCATAAAATTATACTTTTCAAATAAGTGCGGCAATATTATCGAATCGATACGATATAAGCTCTCTTCTCTCTCTCTCTCTCTCTCTTTTTTTCTCTCTCAGTTTGAACTGATATGAATGGGCAATTTGGTGGTTATTACCGATTACTATGTATAGTATCGTGCATATTATAGTTCATTTGATCCGTATCTCCAAATAAATTGGAAAATATTACCTGGATTTAAACGGCAATGGGAGAGCTTTAAAAACTGCCAAAATCCATTAAGTCTCATGTATTTCGGCCCAAATGATTGATTCATCTAATAGGAAATTGATTAGTGGGAAACGCACAAAAAAAAAAAAAAAAAAAAAAAAAAACAACGAAGCAGAAAAAAAGTAAAAGAGAGTGAACGCCAGTTTATCGTTGAAAGGGTTAATATATTTTTTTTTTCTTCAATAGTAAGTTGTTTGCCCTATTCTTTTTCACACAGAAAAATAGAAAAAAAAGCACGCACACGTGGTATGAAGTGCATTGCTTTCTCTCCCTCTCCACATTTCTCTCTCTTTCTCTTGAAAATTTCATAAATAGCTAATTTACGTTGAAATACTGTCTTAAGCTCGGCTTGAACCGCACTTTTGCTTACGTTCACGGTGGAAATTGGATGTTGAAAAATGTACGGCTATTCCGGTGAATGTTCAGTTCATCGAATTAATCGACCACATCGAAAATGTCGTTTTATAAAAGCAAACACAAGCCCAAGCCCAAGCCCAAGCATACCTACACACACACACACGCATACAATTTACACGTACACGTACACGTACATGAAGCACAAATATTGTATAGATAGACGCTTTAACTGTATGCTCTGTGCACAGTGAGTTTTATGCGTGACAAAATCTGTCGATGTTTTGCAATGGGATGTTCGGCCCAATCGCTTTTACTTGAATGTTGTCGTAGATAGATGTTTTTCACTTGACTACCAAATGCCATACAATATTGAGGCATAATACTTTTTCCTTAAAAATCAATATAGACACCATCAATGCAGTTTGAAATGTGTATATTTGTACCTGATTTTGTTCCGTGGCACGATCGAATCCCAGCAAAATATTTAAATAAAAAACCATTCATGTGTTATATTGATGCGCATATAAAGTATAATCGGTTGATGAATATGTGACTCTGCATAAAGTATAATATTCATACATTTTACAGTTGAAAAATTGAACAAATGCAGAGCAAAACCGAGCAGAGAAAATAAAATCAACCACTTACTGTTGTAGCATACACTTTAGTATTCGCAATTTGCCCAATGCTACTGTAATTAAATGCAAATTTATTTAATACAGGACTTACGTATGCATTTTGAAACGGTATACGGTGTGCAAATAACATAATTATCGAACTATGAACCATTTCGCGTTCCATGACGATTTAAATTGGTCAACATTTTATGTAATGTGTATATGTCTCACAATGTAGGTATGTGTGTGTGTGTGTGGCGCAACAACAAAATTATCGCTTAATTTATGTGTATAATTGTATTTATATAATACCACATATATAAAAATATATTCATGTATAACGATGACATTGAATGCGTGTGTTTGGCCGATTGTGCGGATGAATATAAATGTGGCCTTTATTGGTATTTAACTGGATTATATGTAGATTGGTGGTGGCGCAGCAATTTTCTCATACCGTTCTTTACTTATGTGCCATTCTTAAATCGCTAGATGAAAGTTAATTGCTTTTGTCTAATTTTGCAGTGATCATCACAATGATGAGATTATTTGAATACTTGCAAATATAGCTTGATTTTGACTGATACAAATGCTTACTTGATATGGTGTGAATATTTAAACTTAAATACGGTGTAATGTCTGTGTGTGTTTGTTTGGTTTTTTTATTTTTGTATTTCTCCTTGTGAATCATTAGCTAAAGCTTTATGTCCATTTCAGCAAAACGATGAGAGTAATGGGCTTTTTCACCGATGCCAAATGTTTTTATCTCAATGAATGTTAAGGTTGTAAGTGGAGAGTAAAAAGAATGAGAAAAAGAAAACCATTGGAGATCAAAAGAGGAGACGAAGAATAAAAGGGAAAAAAAAAAATCACATGAAAATGTACAACATTCGCATAAATTATTCAGATAAAAATTGTGAGCGGCAAATGAATTTAGAAGTTTTTCGGCTTCCATTAAATTTTCAAATGCTTCGGCAAATTGAGTCGACCATTTTATGTACTTCTTTTTTTTTTCAGCCATGTTTTCACTTTGCACACACTAAACCAACAATATGCACCATATTTTGTCTTCTTTATTTATTATCGTATTTATATTTATATATACAAATAGAGATATAATTTTCTTTTTTATGCCAAGTCTTTGCTATACTAATGCAGTTATCAGTTTAGCTACCTTGTTGTTTGTTGATTTCTTTGCATTGATGATAAAAGCATTTTTATGTTTTATTTATGCCATTAAAATGACATTTATTTTATCATTTCAGTTGAGTGTGATGGTAGTTTTTCTTATTGAAATAAATTGCATGGCTCATTTTCGTCGCAAATACAAAAATAAAGAAAAATCTGTTTTGTTTTGAAATACTTGTGTCACGAAGAGACGACAAAACTCATTTTGTAAGGTTTTTACATTCAAGAGAAAGAGATGCAAATACATACTTGTATATATGCATCTCTCTCTTCGTGCAATAAAACCGTACAAAATGAGTTTTGTCGTCTCTTCGTGACTTGTGTGTTTCAATGCGTTGTAGGATAATAGAGAGAGAGGGAGAGGGAGAGGGAGAGGGAGAGGGAGAGGGAGAGGGAGAGGGAGAGGGAGAGGGAGAGGGAGAGGGAGAGGGAGAGGGAGAGGGAGAGGGAGAGGGAGAGGGAGAGGGAGAGGGAGAGGGAGAGGGAGAGGGAGAGGGAGAGGGAGAGGGAGAGGGAGAGGGAGAGGGAGAGGGAGAGGGAGAGGGAGAGGGAGAGGGAGAGGGAGAGGGAGAGGGAGAGGGAGAGGGAGAGAGAGAGAGAGAGAGAGAGAGAGAGAGAGAGAGTGAGAGAAAGATGCTGTAATCATAAATAAAATATGATTATTAACAGTTTTGCACTGGAATTTCTAATTTAAAATGGGTCAATTGAAACAAAGAAAATCAGATTGATGAACGATAAAAGACATTCAAACTCATGATTCATTCATACTTATGTTATCAATTCAAAATGAATTTTCTTTTTAATATTTTAAGTTGGATTAATTCATAACTTCTGTATTATTAAGTAAAGTAAAACAAAACTCATCAAATCCACTCGTTACATCGCTTATTTTACTCTCCTTTGGTTAGTCCATTTGTCTTTATCCAAAAACCGAAACTTCGATTCCAATAAGAAAAACAACAAAATACACTAAGAAAACAATTTCTTATAAATAAATATGTTTTCCGTTTCAAACTTTAGTACATTCAATTTGATGATTCATCATTTGTTGTGAAAACTTTATGCAATGTATAAAACTCACAGCATCAAATATCAAAATTGAAGAAACAAACAAAAATAATAAGGAGATGAAGAAGAAGCAAAGAATAAGATGAAGGGGAAAAGGACGAAGAAGAAAAAATAACATAAAACGAAGCAAAAGTTATTTTAAGCTTTGTAAATCAAAAATTGAGGTAAAAGAAAGAGAAAATGCGAAACAATGAAAAACCTAAAATGATGGTGAGAAGAAGAAAACAAAATTTAAAAATAATCGATTATTCAATATTGAATTGCCAATGTTCGATTGAATTGCCAGTTGTTTGTTATGTTCAGTTTTCTGGCGCCTATTTGAACATTTTCAATGTCTTTTCAGTTGGAATAAAAGTGATTTCAATTCATGATAAAATAAACCGTGTCAACGTTACCATCACACGGTTTACATAAGCAATTTCGCATTTCCCGTTCGACCATATTACCAATCTAATGAATTTCGTGACACATTGCAAAAACACACCAAGAAATTGGTTATTGACGAAAGGAATCGAAAATGTGATGAAAAACAAGAGATCCAAAATCAGAGGGAGCCAAATTGCAAAGAATGAACGAAAAAAAATTGAACAAGATGGTGAGAACTCTTCCTTTAAGAGTGAGAGAGAAAGAGAAAGATAGCAAGAGAGAGAGTGAGAGTGAGAGAGAGCAAGAGAGAGAGAGAGAGAGAGAGAGACTGAGAGCGAGAGTGAGAGTGAGAGAGAGCAAGAGAGAGGAGAGCAAGAAAGAGAAAAAAAAAACGAAGAAAAATAGATCGGTCATTGCCAAAGCAAAATGTCACGCACAATTTTACCGTAACCGAAAACAGTAAAAGTTTCAATCGAGGCCCATTGTTGGCAATGAATATAATCAACATGAATACTGAATAGCTAACACCCGAAAATGCATTGCACTCAATTAAATCTGCTGTTATTATTCCGTCTGGAATTCGACAGTTTTGGTTGTTTTCCACACCGAGTACTTTTCGGTATTCAATGCATATCGAACACAGAACAGTATGACTGGGCGTATACACACACACACACACACACACACACACACACACATACTTCGAGGTTATACTTAAAAACATTCTGTGCCGAAAGTTTTGAATTCGAAAAGTCAGATGTTTGTTGAGTTTCTTTTAACGTCGCACTAACGACAGCCAACAAACCCAAGTAAATAACATGGAAAAACTTGCAAGATATCTCGTTTTCGTTTCATTTCATTTCATTTTATTTTTTTTTTTTTCTTCTTCTTCTTCATCTTCATCTACAGTTCTTTTGCTTCATCAACCAAAGAAGAAAGCGAAAAGTTTTATTTTCCATGTTTCGATTCATCAACCATAGCCGTATATATTCTATTTGGTTGACGATTATGCCAGAATATTTTCATTTGAATTGTTCATTTTGTGTCGCAGCAGTTAAAGGTCTTATTGCTAGTTCTCATTTCGGTACATTGATCTTACAAATGGCAAAACACATACAATTTTCTCTCATAAAAATCGATTAGCATTAACATTCCCATGTGACCAATGGTCTATTGGGACTCAAATATTATACATATTTCAACGTAATATTAATTAAATCGACGAGACAAAAAAAAATGTTTCCTTTTGTTAGTTGTATTGTTTGCCCATCATCTTATTGAAAATACCAAAGTTAAATGACCATTTTATCTGTAGATATTTTATTGAATGACGTGCATTCAATAACGTTTAAATTGCATGTGGTTTTGAATTGAACACGGATGCGAATGGTAATTTGCATGTGTGCGTGAATTGTGTTAGTAGTATCGGTTTGATCATACAGTGCACAATCAAGCATGTGAAATGAATCGTGCTACAGTTGACCCGTTTTGCAATATTCCACTTTAGCAATATGCTTGAAACAATTAATATCAACATATAGCGTCATTTTGTTTATGATTTACCGGTACATTTTGTATAAATATATGGCCCCGTTTACTGAATTATTCTCTGGAATATGTACATGTGCAATGCATTCCATATATTTCCACATATTTCAATGAATTTTTGAAATTATCCAAATACAAATGTTAGATTCTCATGTTTATTATTCATAGTTTCAACTAGTAATTATTTCAACGAATATGAATTCGACTGTTGAATATCGTAAAATGTGTATTATGTGTTATACAATTCTAATTTGCTCGTTAATATGGTGTTCGGACACCGTACACATTTGTGCAAATAGTTCCAAATTTGACACTGACAAATGTAACCAAATACTATTTCGATTTTAATGATGACATAAATAAATCTTGAATAAATCAGTTTGGATGGATGAAATGTAAGATGAGAGAATATGGTTTTTGGTTGGCCGCAATAAAATCAATTTTACCGCTAAAGGTGAAAATAAGTCGAACAACATGCTTGATAAATACATAATCAAATTTTCATTGTTATCCGTTTTATTTGCTACGTATATCCGAATTGATTAGCAAAAGAACAAGACAAATCTTTCGTTGATTCCGGTTTTAGGTGAACGAACGGAAAAACCCACATTACATTTGAGTGATGTTTTCTATTTTAATTTGATAACATCGTATTTGGGCAAGGATTTCCTTATTTTTCCAACACATTGAACATTCAAGATGTCTTTTGCTTACTTACTTGCCTCGCTCAATCTCTCTCTCTCTCTCTCTCTCTAGAGAATTTTTAGGAATGCATGTTTGTTTGTTTGGTGTGTGTGTGTGTGTGTTTGTGCGTGTATTCGCCTCATTTTCATTAAGAAAATATGTAAATGGTGCTCGGGCACGAATTTACATTGCTCGCACTCCCTTATCGCTCAAGCGCTTTTCAGTTTAAATCCAATTATAATGAACGAAAATGTGTACACTCGATTGTTCCCTCTCCTTGTGTGTGTGTGTGTGTGTAACTGTGTAAAACCCTTGCAAAATTTAATTGTTTAGTTAGCTGGAGAACACTTAACTCCCCATTTGAACCTCTCTTTCTCTCTATTGCTCTCTCTCTCTCCCTTTCTCTCCCTTTATCTCTCTCTCTCTGTCTCCCTTTCTCTCTCTCTACTTTTCTTTTCCTCCTTCTCTCTCTTCTCTCTCTCTCTCTCTCTCTCTCTCTCTCTCTCTCTCTCTCTCTCTCTCTCTCTGTGTGTGTGTGTGTGTATGTGTGTGTCTCAATACATAATTGAGACCGACGGCCGACTGAGAATATTGTGCTGATGGAGTTATTTTTTCATTGAACACATACTGCTTCATAGCAACCCATTGAATCCTAGCATCAAAAATATACGATATAACCCCGATAAACTAATTACGGTTCGCAGTTTTATCGGGCCGCAAATACGTTCTCTCTCTCTCTATCTCTCTCTCTCTCTCTCTATCTCATTCTTTCTCTCATCCTTCTCTCATCTCATCTTTCTCTATTTCTCTTTTCCTTCCTTAAAAAAATGGATTCAAACTGATTCTCTTTTTTCCACATTTTTTCTTTTCACAATGAATTTTCACAATATATTTCCGAACTTTTATACTCTTTTAGTGATGTAAATGCAATTTCCGTTCGTTCGTTTGGAATTTGGAAAATGGAAAGATTGAAGCAATAAGTTCATATTTGTGCAGAAAATTGTGATATATGAGGAGTAAAATTCATAGAATAATAACATGTGGGAAAATGTCGATGTTGAAAACCGAATTTAACTGCATTTTGAATGGCATTCTATGTATGTATACAGATACAGATACAAAGAACGTGGGAAAATGCTAGAACAAAGTGGAAAATCCGTTTAAATTTCATCTCTGATACATTTCCCTCATTTTGTTTTTGTTTTTTTTTTTTTTTTTTTTTGTAGACATATATCTGTGTTAAATTGCTCAATGTTTCGAAAAATCACGGGGTATTAACTGGAATCTTTCAACTTTTTGATATGGCAACTAATTTGCAAGTAAAGCCAAAAGTAACACCATTAATTGCATGTATGCAAGCGCATATGATTATGATTTTGGCAAATTTGGCACACCGCCTTGAAAACACCTGTTTACACATAGTAAAGTGAACAAGTGCAAAATCTGTTGGAAAATATATTTTGAATTGCTATTTGACAATAAGATTATAGAATTTTCAACGTCAATGAATTTGTTTTAGATAAAAGGTGTAAATTTGCATTGAGAATTAACACAATTTGCACAAATAATCATTACGCAAAATCGTTATTATTTAATTAAATTATTCAATTCGAATAAAGTTTTAAAATACCATTGATTCTATGATTCTCTGCTATGCCATTGAATATATTCATTGCATTTATTTTCATTGAAAAGGCGTCACAATTCGTTCAGTACACAATGTTTACTCATGCGAAAAATTATGCAAGAAATCTGTACTGAATTTTATTCGAAGAAAAACCTTTTCGTACGACACAAATGCTCCCATTCATGGCATTTACGAAATACATTGAATGAATATTTTGCACCTTATATTTTTGACGACAGACACAATTTCAATAAACGTTTCCAGTTGAATTTCTTTTTTTTTTTTTGATTTTTATTTTCTCATGTTGAAATGGAAATTAATTTTTGTTTCATGTAAGAGTTTTTTTACGGAGAGTAAAAGAAGAAGAAGAAGAGGTCAAGAGACTGAAGGGCGAAGGGATGAGAGAAGTGAAAATGAAAAAGAAAGTTACAAAGAAAGAAGAAAGAAAGAAGAAAGAAAGAAGAAAGAATGAAGGAAGAAAGAAATTTATAAATAATAACTTAACATCAAAATTAGTTTCTATAAATAGTTTTCACATGGCACCTGATGCCATCGAAAATATGTCCATTTTGAAATAAATCTTATAGCGCATACAAAGTGTGTATAATGTTTCGTATTTCAAAAATCATAAAGGTCAAGTTTATGCAGCAATTTCTCTCATTTTTGTTTATTCAATAGAAAACAAAAACGAAAAAAAAAAAAAAACAAAAAGTTTTCAAAATGATGAACCAAAACTCTTTAAAATTTGGCAAATAAAACAAAAAATAATCGCAATTGTTTTCAACCAAAACGGATCCAAACGATATTTCAAAAGGTTTTTGTATATTTACAGCAGCCAGAGGGATATGAAACTTTGTATTACCGCATTGTTTTATTGACGCAAACATGTTGCTTTGTGCGTGATATTTGTGTACACAGTGTGTGCGTGAATGATAAAATGGGGTAATATGCGTAGCATGGTAATTAATAGGTGAAGTTTATTTCAAATAGACCAAGCCAGTTGAACAATTTTAGATGAAATCATTGGAAAAAAAGTGCAGTATAAAGTTCATGAAAAGTTAGCAAAAAGTGCCAAAGGATATTACCAATTTCAACTAATAAAATGTAACGGTTTTATTGGCATTTTGCAATGAATAATAACGGTTTTACCAAAACCGTTTTACCAAGACAATAGAGTAACGAACCATTTAAAAATTGTACAACAAGTGAACAAACAACTGACTTAACCAAAGATGTGAATGAAAAACAAGTAAACTGTGGTGAGTCAAAATGTATGAATTGAACAAAAATGAAAATAAAAAAAAAAAAGGAATAAAGGGAAAAGAAATGTATACCAAAATCGTAAATATTCTATAAAAAAAAAAAAAAAAAAAAAAAATTGTAAAATACGCACAATTTCCAGTTGAATAAATCAAAATACACCAACGATTACACCAAATGTACGATCGAAAAAAAAGTGTTTTTCTTTTTTTTTCATCAGTCGTAAAACATGAATGGGCCCAAGATAATAATACATGTGCGCATTCTATCGCATGAACGGGTTCCATCTCACTCATTTAAATGAGTATGTTTTGGAGAAAGACACACTGAATAAAAGAAAAAAGAATAAAATGGAATAAAATATCAAAATATAAAATGATGCGGATGTATTTTTCCAGCCATCTGTGTTTGATTTTCTTTCTTTTTTTTTTTCAAGTTCAAATTGAGTTTTCGCTCGCTTCGGCATCAACCTATCTTGTGTCAGGCACTGTAGATGCCTTCATTTTTTTTTTTTTTTTTTTTTTGCTATTCATTCACATTGAACGGCATTATTTCCTAGGATTTCTCTGCTCTATTCACCACCTCTCCCTGACTCTAACTTTTTGTTTCTGTTCTTTTTTTTCATACTATATTTAGATTGTATTCGAATATCTAGAAAAGAAATCAAATTTGCCGACATAAATTTTTCATTTTTTTCCCCTTTGCTTCTATCACCTCTTGCAATTCTCTATCACTGCAAACGCAACAACAAATTTACAGAGAATAAAGAATCGAAAAAAAGGAAAATGTTGTCTTCTCACTTTTTCTCGTGTTTTTTTCCCTCTTTTTCAGTTGGGCATATTGCAATTTTTTAAACGTTCATTTGAACGACTGACGACAAGTCAATTTTTTTTGTCGCCAACATGGAATTTCTTATTGGAAGAATTTTACAAATGCCAAAAGCAAGCAGATAAAACAAATTGTACATTTTTTTTTTGTTTTGTTTTTGATTTAACAGAAATGACTAAACAATGGTACTCAAAACGATATTTCGATAAGATATGCTCGATAAAAAATAATCGCTAATTTACACGTAACATTTTCCATACAGTACTTATTCACTCGTCTGTTCATTCACTCCAATTTTTCAAGTTTTAAGCACATCAAATGGACTTTTTGCAATAAGGGCACGTTTTCATTTTTATTTATACACACTTTGTATGTCGCTCTTGCTCAGTCTTTTAGACGTGTGTCTCAGTCGCTTGTTTCTCTCTCTCTCTTTCTCTCTCTTTCTCTCTCTTTCTCTCTCTCTTTCTCTCTCTTTCTCTCTCTTTCTCTCTCTTTCTCTCTCTCTCTCCCTCTCTCTCTCTCACTTTCTCTCTCTCTTTCTCTCTCTCTCTCTCTCTCTCTCTCTCTCTCCCCCTCTCTCTCCCTCTCTCTCTCTTTCTTCCTCTCCCTCTCTTCCTATCAATCCCGAGTATAAACACTGATTTTTCTCCTCTTTCTCGCAATTTTCTCTCATCGTTTGACTTACTACAACGCATTGCTCTTAATTAATGTGCAAACACTTTATTTATATGAAATGAAATGAATACTTTGTATCACTTTAAATGTAAGCATAAAGAAAATACAAAACAATGATCTAAAAAGCGCCAAGGGAAAATGTGTATGAATTCCAAAAAAAAAAAAAAAAAAAAAAAAAATAACTGCATTTCGAAAGACCGTTGAAATGAAAACAAATGATATCTTTTTCTTTTTTTTCACTTAACTTTCACTGCCATTATGAATGCATTACATTCGCATAAAATCAAGCAATTTGCTTTCGCATGTTGCGAAAATTGTACTTAGGTTTGAAAAATACATTTCAGCATTTCAACATTTTGAATTTCCCACCTGGTGCACAACACATAGCTTATAACGTATGTTACAAGTGATATGCCATTATCATTATCGTTATTGTCGGTTAACAACTGAAATGATAGTTCGTTGGCTGTCTGTCTGAAACAAATGTTTGTCGATTTTTCTTCTATTTACATATTCATCTTCGGCTTGTTTTTCATGTATTTATTCAATTTGATAAATTCAAAATAATGGTCAGAATGTGAATGGTTCTATTAAACAAAAAAGTAATTTAAGAATGAAAGCATTTTATCGTTGATTCAGTGTGCAAACTTAGAATGGAGCTGATTTACATAAATTTTGTTTGTTTGTTTGTTTTAACACAAATTGATATTGGCATGGTATGTGTGTGTGTGTGCCAAAAGTGGTTCCATCACTTAGGTTGCTATAAAATCAATTTTCTATTGTAGTTCGCAAATTTATCATGTTTTTTTTTTTCGTTCTTCATTTTATTTTTATATTGAAAATTGTGAAAACCAAACGACCAATTTCAATCGATGGCCCATTCGATAATTTTGTTCCGGCTGCAAATTTCTAGATTAAACTTTTCACAGCTATCGATACACTTTGGATTTTCAATTACAAAACACAAAATCACATGATCCACTTGAAATGTTACCGAATAGCATGTGTTGAATGGGCTTCAAGCATTTTCTATTGGATTTTCATTTTAGATTCGTTTGTTTATCCCATAATTTGACTTTCGAAACTTTTCAATCGATTTGAATGTTGTTTCGCATAAAATTGCTGCTGGCTAGAATTCAATATGGATGAATTGATATTGTAAATGTGATAGTGAACATTTGGTGAACAAACAACATACAAAGAAAGAGAGAGAGAGAGAGAAAGAGAGAGAGAGAGAGAGAGAGAGAGAGAGAGAAAGAAAGAAAGAAAGAAAGAGAGAGAAAGGGACGGGGCTAAGAGAGAAGGAGAGAAAGTGAGAGAAGGACGTGGGTGGAAGTGAATAAAAAATTACATGTCAGGATCTGATTGAAATTCTGTTTAATTTCGTGATTTGATTGTTTCGGAAAATACAACACAAATATGATTCATAACAACAAAAACTTGAATCGATTTCGTTCGGGAAATAAATTCAAACTGCTGATGCATATTAATGAAAATGAAAGCAGAAAGCTGTTCTATGTTGGATAAAAATCGATTTTATTTAATTTATCTCATTCAAACAGTACCAACATTTCATACGTTTTACATTGAACTGTGTAGAAAACCCCTCCCACTCTCTCACTACACACACACACACACACACACACCCAATTTGATTAAATCGCTAATCTTATTTTGTTGAACGCACAATGAGGGAATTCGGGACAAAACCAGCATTATATTCGCTTAAATCGATAAACCGATGGCATTGAACAAAGATTGCCGAATGCACTGAATACAAAGGCCAACAGATGGGATACATGTGTTCTCATCTGATCGGAAAAATACTAAACAAATGTCGATTTTTATTTTTTTTTCTCCTATTTTTTTCCATCCCTATCTATGTTCATTCTTTCATGTGCTCTCTTGCTTTCTATCTCTCCTACTCTCTCGGTCATTCTATCCCTGTATCGCTCTATATGTCTTTCTTCTTTCTCTCTCTCTCTCTCTCTTTATCTCGCTCGCTTTTTCTCTCTCTCCCTCTTTCTCGTTCTCTCGCTCGCTCTGTTTCCTCTTCTCTCTATCCCTCGCTTTCTATATTCCTTTTCCCTTTTCCACAATTTTTCTCTCTCAACCGTTTTGCCTCTCGTTATCACCATTTATTTCTCGTTCATTATTGTTCCCTTTCTCTCTCCCTCTCACTAAATTCTCCATTATTTTGTATCGCAAAAAACAAACAAACAAAAAATCATAGATTCGGTTAACCAGATCAAATATTGGCCATTAATTACAATGAACACCATAGTAGATTTTCCATCCATTCAAAAAGAATTGAAACGCAATTAAGCTTTAAGGTCATTTTGGTATTATTTTGCCAAACAATTCAATTGTTTGAATATGAAAATATTTTGTATCGAATAGATTTTCGAATGTGTGTATTACACACCACCGACTGGATTTCAACAATGATATTCAGACATAATGCTGTTGATTTTAATGATGGCATTTCACATTTCTGTTCGCTTTATGCGTTCATACCACTTAACAAGTTTTTGCCAGCGAGCACATTTTCGCTCTCCCCAGCATTCTCATTCTCTATTATTTCTTCTTATTCAGCGGATCATTATCCGTAAATTCTAAAAAGGAGAAAGAGAGAAGAGAGAGAGAGAGAGAGAGAGAGAGAGAGAAAAGAAAAACGAGTTTTCATTCGTGTAATTTCATTAAGCTCATTTGCATATTTGAGGTATGATGAAAAGAGACGTTAAGCGAATGTGCATAGAGAAGCTTATAAGCATTTTTGTGAAAATAGCGAAACGATCGCACAAGTCCAACGATAATAATATCAGCAACTGGTAGTTACAATAATTGTAATTTGCATTCTATAGTGAATAAGGTTTTTGCCATTCTTTTGAACTATTGCACAGAATTTTTCACGCCTTTGTTGGCATATTAAAATGCAAATGCATTTCTCTTAACACGTTTAACATTCAAGAAATACAAAAAATATGTACATATATAAACACTCATAGAGGAAAGCCCAAACTGACATAATAAAGATTATCCATTCAAGTATTTCTATTTAACTTTTCTCTTTTGTTTTTTTTTGTTTCGCCATGGAATAAAGGAATTTTAAGAACTCAAACGATAATGAATGAAAATCGTTGATAATTGAAAGGCTTTCGATGTACCGACTAAGATTATCATAAAAATATGATTAACGTGATGCAATTATAAAGCATAAAAGAGTTGGGATTTTAGCGCCAACGGCTTTGTGAAACCAATAAAAAAAAAAACAAATGGTACATCCCAATCAACATAGCAATGAAAACAACAACATTCAATGTCTAGCTCAATGCCCAAATGTAAATAGTACAAAACATGTGTGGTTGAATCATTCCTCGTAATTTCCATTTTTTCCCCATGTTATATGTGATTCATTTTCAGACGGGCATCGTCCGTACAGCAAAATTCCCAAACTGAATCTTTTCGGCGGATTTTTTTGCCTAAAATCAAGCTTCCATTTTTTTTTTTTTTTTTTTACTCAAATTCGTTTCTTTTGCTCGTATTCATTCAGTTATATGGGGAAAAAAATGGCAAACTAATCTTACCTTAGCCTTTAGCATTAAATGTCCCTTGTGAATTGTTTGTCCGCATATAAAAATGTCTTTCAAAGATTTGCCACTTTTATGTTACTCCTTATTGCACATGAGAAGTTAAGAACGAAAAGACATTATTGTCGATGCGAAAGTTTCGCATACAAAATACTGAAAATATCTTTGAACGTCAAATGTATGTATGAGGAGAGAAGAGAGAGATAAAGAGAGAGATAAAGAGAGAGATAAAGAGAGAGATAAAGAGAGAGAGAGAGAGAGAGAAAGAAAGAGAGAGAGAGAGAGAGAGAGAGAGAGAGAGAGAGAGAGAGAGAGAGAGAGAGAGAGAGAGAGAGAGAGAGAGAGAGAGAAAGAAAGGAGAAAATATATCGGTCGAGATAGGAGCTTTTTATGTGTGTATATGTTTCTTTCTTCTTTTTTTTTTTTTGTGTATCAACAGATATGTTGATTCATTGTTTCACATCGTATTGAAATGGAATTTCTTTTCGAAATTGTAGCACCGAGCAATTTGAATGGGTTTTTGTTATCTTTCTTTTATCCAAATCTCAATGCGTTTCTTGCGCCAAGTTGAAATGTTAAAAGTAAATTTTTATGTTTTCGTAGTCATATAAAGGTTGAAATGTTATCATTGAAAAGCTGAATAGAAAGAACAAGATAGAGAGTTTTCACAATCAAAATAATGAAAATAACATCTTTTATTAGTCCGACGCACAAGTAGACTCTGAAGTATACTCAAAAGACAAATGAATTATTTTGGCATTGTAAAAAGACGAGACATACGGCTATTGTATCATTGAAGATTTCATTTCTTATTAGTTTCTTAAATGAGCTTAAGGTTAGCCATGTAGAAGAAATTACTGAGTCGGAAGACTGGCGAGGCAATATCAATTATTGAGCCACAGGAAACGCGAAAATAAATGGAGAGAGAGACAAAAAGTGGAATAGAGAGACAAATATGGAAAAAGTGAAAGAGAAAGAAAGAAAGAGAGAGAGATAGAGAGAGAGAGAGAGAGAGAGAGAAAGAGAGAGAGAGAGAGAGAGAAAGGAAGAGAGAGAGAAAGAGATAAAGAAGGAGAGAGAGAGAAGGACAGAAAATCAGAGTCTTTACTCTGGAAGGGAAAAGGAAAAGAGGAGAGATGAAAGTGTAAGTGAAAATTTAATAAAAAAAAAAAGCTTTAGAAATGCAGTATGCATATGCGAATTATATAAATATCTAAGATTTTGTGAGATGGTAAGATGTCAACCGTCATGAATGTGGATAAAATGCACAATCGTATAAAAAAAAAAAAAACTATTATGAATCAGTGACCGTAAAAATGAGGTAAAGAGATAGATAGGGAATAAAATGTTGAAGAATATGGTGATTTGGTCAAAGAAATAAATGCAATTGCATAATGTAACAAATTATATGATTGGATTCATTTTCGAAATTCGTATTTTCCAAATAAAAAATGCATGATGACCCATTTTATTTGAATCCATCAAGTAATGTTAAATTGAATTGTGTTGGAATTTCTTTCATTTTATTTTTGACTTGATGGCAAGCCAATATGAATAAGTCATGAAGTCTTTTGTAATTGAATGAATGGATTTGCTTGAATTTAGCACAGTTTTAAATTAATTAGATTGATGCTAAAGTTAAAGTTTGTGAACAAATTTTTGTTAATAAAATCCAAATGAATTTCCAGATACACTGTACATTATAATTAATGGTTATAAATTTTAATGTTTGTTTGCATACTATTTTGTATTCAACAATTTTCTTACTTTTTTTCATTTCGTTAAAACTTTGAAGGTTTTTGATCATTTTTCAAAAGTCAAGCATTGAACATTTAAAAGTATATGAATAGAAAATCTCTAGTAAATTCTAATGTGCTGGTGTTAAATGTACGTGCTCTTTTCATGATCTGATTGTATTTTATAAAAATTACGCATTGGTTTGCGGTTTTATTGGAATTGTATTTATTAAATATTTATTGCGACGTCAATGTTATTGCCTTTTGTTTTGTTTTCTTCGTTCAGTTTGTATGTCCTTTTCATTTGGAATATCTTTTATGTTGTTGTTATTGACCGACGACTTATTTTTTTTAATTTCTTGAATGTTACTGATTCATTGCATTCCAAGGTGTATTTGTAGGATTCCAAGCGTGTCTTTAGCGTCATAGACAAAGTCGCATATCGTTGTGAAACACCACAACTTTTTTTTTTTTCTCTTTTAAATTTAGTACTTCCGGACGGTTTGTTGTAGTAGCATAATTTTTGTTGTCTTCAATGCAGTGCCTTCGGCAATTCAGTCAGATTCAGTGGAAAATTGGAACACAGCAAAATTGTTCGCCGCAGATCTATCGATAAGAAAAAGCAGAAGATGGCACAAAACAGTGAAAATTGAACGAAAAAAAAAAAGAAAAAAGAAAAAAAAAACAACTTGAACGGTTGAGTGGGTGTTTGACAATCATGATAAATAGCTGAATAAACGAAAGGAATCACTTGAGTCTATGAAATGTAAATAAAATTCAAACAGTTTTTCGCTCTCGCTTTTCTCAGATCACTGTCTCTCTTCATTTCTTCATACCCTTGCCTACCTTATTCGCTATCTCTATCATTCTTTCTTTTCTTTTCTTCATTCATTTCGTTGATTCATTTCAGTTTCTTTACTTTTGTTGATATTAACAAAAATGTTTCGAACAGTCTACAGTTTATTTGATCCCATTTGATATATATATTTACAGGTGTGTGCGCTTATTTTTATGTGCGTGAGTCAAAAATTTTGCTACATTGAACATTTTCGTTCACAATATTTGTTCAACGAATCTATTTATGAAAAAAAAAAATAAGAAAGATTCTATCATGTCATGGAATAAAATATGCTCAATGTGAATAACGTTTTCTATCTATCTTGGATTACATCAGTTTCGTTTCGCATAGATAATATTGTGCACATTCATTGAATGAAATATAACAAATGAAACAGAGATAGAGAGAAAGGGAGGAGATAAAGAGGGAGAGAAAGAGAAAGAGAAAGAGAGTGAGAGAGAGAGAGAGAGAGAGAGATAGAGAGAGAGTGAGAGTGAGAGACAAAGAGAGAGAGCGAGAGAAAGAAAAAGAAAAAGAAAAAGACATAGAGTTTGCGACAGATAGAAAACGTCATTTATGGGACAAAAGATAAGGGATATTAAGCATGGAATATGAAATAACCAAATGGCTAAGTTATAGCCAATGGCTATTGAAATCAAGTTGGCCAGCTTGAAAATGTAGTTGACTTCGTTTATATTTACTTATCAAAACGAATACATCATCTAGCGTTGATTTGGTTTTGTATGTGCGCGCGTATATGTGTATTTTGGTTACATGTCCAAAGCTTTGTTAGCTTATAACCAACTCATTACATTAAATGTTACAGAATAGATTTTGGATGATGAAGGGGAAATGGTAAAATCAGTAATAAATTCAGACACTGATTCTCATTCACTTTGATAGAAATCAACGGCTATTGAATGATAAATTTCTTTTATGTAGCCATTTCAATGCAAGTACGAAATGACGATTGCTATCACTTGCACAGTATGTCTATGCCACGAAGATGTGCTTGTGGTTTTCATTAATACATTTTCAATAGAATATGTTTCGCCCCCTTCATCCATCCCCCCCCCCCCCCCATCCTCAAGCATTGCTTATTGTTAAGAGAAATGAGCGGGCAAATGGCAATAGCAACGGGCAAGATCTTAAGTGATAATTGATTGGCAGCAATAAATAATTCGTTAATTAACGTAATGAATGAATAAATTGGTTGTGTAGTTGCACATTTGTTGTTGTCTTTTTCCCTTTTTTTTTCTTGTTCTTTGTTGGTGGTCTTTTTTTTCCATGTATTCAATTAAATAAGAGTACATCTTTTGTGATACGGACTTTGTGGCCGCGTGTGAAATTTATTTGTTCGAAGAATCTTGATTAAATATTGATATAATTGAAAATCTTTTCACGCATCGATGATACCAAACACTTTCACATCGCTCGTACACAATAGGACCGAAGACGACAGAGACAGAAAGTGTGAGAAGAAAAAAAAAAAGAAAAATTCTCGAAAAATTCCAATCAAGCAATGGTTCGATGTTCGTAGCCTTCATTGTCTTTCACCTTCTTCTTTTCATTGCATTTCATTTCTCAAATCGAACAAACACATATCGCTATCGTTCATTCTATTTTGTGGATTGAATCGTGTCTTTGAATCATTGTACCGGCGAAAAGGAACAAATAATCCTTCGTTGTGTATTCTTTACCATTTTCTTTTTGAGCTTTAGCTCCTTGAGACGTGTCTCACATGTTGTAGCTATTGATTTCCCGTTACAAATGAATCGAAAATCTCCCTTTTTTTCTTCTCTTTCGTCGTCATTTTTTTTTTTCTTTTCATCTCCCAGATATATTTTTATTCTCAACTGTTATGCAGTGAAATATTTTCAACACTAAAATGCATATTCGTACAAATATTTTGTGTATTTATTCATTTTTTTTTTTTTTACATTCTTTCTTACTTACTTTCAATGTGCCTTTATATTATATTATAAATAAAATATGACTCGTTTTCCACAGACGAATATTCATCAATTCATGCTCAACTCTTCATTCATCGAAAACAAATTTCAACGAATGTTTGTTAAAAAATAAATTGTAAACATGAAACATGAGGAAAAAAAAATGAAGAAGACTTGTTTGAATTGATTGAGTGATATGTTGCATGTAACTATTGCCACATTGATGAAGAAAACAAGCAGTAATAAGCAGAGAAAAATAACTAGAAGGAAGAAATAAAAGAAAAAAAAATAATCGAACAAAATCAACTATCGGGTTCATACATCGAAGCGAATTATTTTGAGGCTGATGCTTTTCAATAAACGCTGTTAAAGCTTTTCCGTTATTTGGGTCAAATAAGAATCAAAAAGTATTACAGGGAATATATTTTGATGCCATCGATGGCATCGAATACAAAATGTTCGAAGCAAAAGAGTCAAACACATTACATAGCAATCAATAAAATGAAATCGCAATCGATGTTTTAACAGCAGTTTTTCATTATGTACTTTTTTTTATTCATCGTCAGCTCTTGCTTTAGATTCTCTTGCTGCTGGTGCTGGTGCTGCTGCTGCCGCTGCTGCTGCTGATGCTGATGCTGCCGCTGCTGCTGCTGATGCTGATGCTGATGCTGATGTCATGTTATGTAACCGATAATAAGACAAGAGGAGTCGACGATGAAGTCGCAATAAAACTTGAACCAAAATCAATTAGGGGAATGTGTAAATTGTGTATGTCGAACATAAAAAAAGGAAAAGCAACAACATCTTGGATTCAGACTCAGAGATTGGGATCACAATTTGAATTCAAATCATCATTCCTACAATGCACATACAACTTGGAATGTTTCGTTCATTGGGTTTGTATGTTGGAGTGATTTTGATTTGTGTTTGAAATAAAGTGCAGAGAGAGCGAGAGAGTGAGAGAGATAGGGAGAGATGGAGAGAGCGAGAGAGGGAGCGATAGATAGAGAGAGAGAGAGAGAGAGAGAGAGAGAGAGAGAGAGAGAGAGAGAGAGAGAGAGAGAGAGAGAGAGAGAAAGAAAGAGAGATCTGTGAGATATTGAGAATGTGTGGGAAATGGTGATGGAGATGGAGTTGAAGAGAAGGATGAAAAAAGAACGAACGAGTTATCGGTGAAAGTGATCCGAGTCATTTGTAATCGTCGACATGGTTCCTGTTATTTTCTTAGCTCAATTGCACTTTTCCTCTTGCTCTGATTAAAGTTCAAAGTCAAAGGACGAATATATTGAATATATTCAGAATGAATACAATGCGAATGCGAGGAATGAAAAAAAAAAGAAAAGATCGACACCCACTTTTACTAAATAATGTAAAACACGGTCTCTGCCCCACCACTTGTTTTCTCATCCTTTCCACTGCCTCTATTTCTTATTCTCCATTTCATTTACACGCTTTTACATTATCAGTCAATGTACGCGATTCACCTCAATACAAAATACATGCATTTCATAGTCACCAAGTCAATTTGATATGGGTTCTGTGACCTTTCACTTTTCAATCTCAGAAGGTAAAATCACGACTATCATGAATGGATGAAAACTCTATCTAGTTCGCTCACAATTTCCGCGCCATTGTACAATATACACAATCATGAGCATACTCACAGACAATTAATTTATTGTAAGCTTACTGCGTAGAGCATATTTTGAAGACGACGGTGCATTGGGGAACACACCATATTCGTGTATCGTTGAAAAATATAAAACAGCTTGGAATAGATGAGGTTGAATTGTAAGGATGCGATTCGTCTTTTGCCAGTTGTGTGTATTTGTTTGAAAAATATTTGCGAGTTGAACAACTAAGGGTGTGAGAAAAAGATAGAGAAAGAAAGAGAAAGAGAGAGAAAGAAAGACCGAGAGAGAAAAGGAGAGAAAGAAAGACCGAGAGAGAGAGAGAGAGAGAGAGAGAGAGAAAGAAAGAAAGAAAGAGAGAGACCGAGAAAAAGACCGAGAGAGAGAGTAAGAGACCAAGAAAAAGAGAAAGAGTAAGAAAAGAATTAGTTGATTTGGATTCGAACGTGATGTTCGTGAAACAGACATAGACGATACATGTAACAGATGTTGATATTTTCATGGATTCAAACAATAAGCGAAAAGAAAAGTCAAGCTATCATCAACACAGACGAAAAGATTGCCGAAACTGAATCCATTGATACTGAATACCTCAACTTTTGCGTCTAAATAAGAGAAAATTCGTGGAAAATTTTAGCTAAAATTTCGTTTTAGGCTACATGCTGTTCTAGTACGAAATTCAACTTAAACCATTTCAAATTTTCATTATGTTTCCATCAAGTGCTCCCCGATTTTCATTTGATCTTACGTCATTCGCACTCTCAATTTTTTTCACTTTAGTTCAACAAAAATTTTCTCATTATAAAGCAACAAAGCTCACTGATATGTATAGGAGATCACAATGAATAGTCAATTTCCAACGAAAAAAAAAAAAATTTGTAGAAAACATCATACAAATATGATTTTGTTGCGATCGGTTCAAGAAAATTTGATTTTTCACACTCTATTGATGCTGAATTCAATTTACTTGTGATGAGAATGGACCTTAAATTCGAATAGAAAGATAGAAGGAAAAAAGGATAAGAGAGGAGGAAAAAATAAAGAGACAAAAATTAAGATTTCTTCCCATACGAGACAATTCGTCATATTGGACTATTTCTTACAAAAATTTCTTAACAATTACTTTGTGATTAAAGAACAAAGGAATAGAATCGAATATATTTATAAATATATTTTCGCCTGAAAACTAATAATCCGATGACAAGCAAAATACAAAATACGTTGATAAATCAATATTCATTTACAGTGCGCGAAATAAGGTTAGACGCATCAGCATCTCGTGAAAATGAAAAGAATTTCTTGCACTCAATTTTGTTCATTATAATTTTGGTCATCTCTATCCTTTATCAACATCCTTTTCACCGCCGGAAGATTAGGATATGGATATGGAAGGTGTGTTTATACTGGAGTACGTGGAAGCTAAATAATTAGTGATTTACAGCAAACAAATTTAAATTTCAAAATTAAATGTCAAAACAATCTAATAAATAATTGTGAAAAGATGCCAATTCGTTCTTGTTTATCTTATAAAAATAAATCTATCCATAATCTCTCGACTAGAATGATTCTTAATGTCTCAATCGGACTTAAGCTAGTAAAATATGATTCTAAGCTTAACGAATTCTATTTTTTTGAATATCTTTAAAAAAAAATAAATTTATAATGCGGTGAAACGCAGGGCATGTAGTATCTACACTATATATTCATTTGTGTCTCTGAACTTTAGAGTCTGAAGACACATTTTTGTGACTACCGAAAGCACATTCAAACACATAGTAATCACTATGTGCCATGCATTTCACTGCTTTGATAATTTAACTCTATTGAATATAGAAATGTTGTTTCGCATGGAAATTTTAACGGTCCTTGTTTCATGTAATTTTCCATAATAATCTTCTAATTATGAAAATTATAATATGATCCATCATCAAAATAATGATGCCAAATAATTGATTTGCTGTTGACTTGTGACAAAAGTTCATTTACCTAGTGTTGGAATAATTTGATTTTTGAAGTAAAATGCATGAGGATGAGATGACTGATGGTCATTTGTAAAATGCGTTCAAATAGAAAATTTGTTGTCGTTGACATGAATTTCAAATGGAAAATTTCAGTTTCAGCGACGAAACATTTGGAAAATTATCGGTAAACATCCGAAATATTTGGATGATAACAAGGACAAAACATGATGAATTGCTAGACACATTGGAATTGTCTAGAAAATAATGCAAATTTATTATGTATTATTTTTGTTATGGTTGAATAAACATTTTGTTTGAACGCATTTATATATGTATGTATCAATTATGCGGTGCACTTGAAACAAAATTCGCCTGTCTAGACGAACCGTTTCTCTTTCTCTGACAATCCACCTCTTTCTTTCTTTTTTTCTCTCTCTCTCTCTTTCTCTCTCTCATTTTCTCGCTCACTTTCTCTCTCTCTTTCTCTTTCTCCCTCTTTCTCTCTCTCTCTCTCTCATTTTCTCTCTTTCTCTCTCTCTCTCTTTCTTTTTTTCTCTGTGTCCCTTCACCTTACTCAAGCACCACTCACTTCTTTTTTGATTTCTTAATTTTTTTTTGTTTTGTCTCATTTTCTTGCCATTTTCACTATGCCAGGGAGGTTTTCATACATTACATTGTTACTTTCATTTGCTGACGCATTAACTAAACATTCACTTAAAGTAGTACATAAAATATCCAAATAACCAGCAGCATCAAATTATTTTCGTATTAAATTTCGTATACAAACGGCATGAAAATGTATACATAGGATGAGAAATTGAAAGAAAGTGGGGGCCAAAAAATCTGCAGCACTTGGAGCTATTTGTACATTCAATGCTTTTAGCAAAATTCATAACTGTTTATCATTGGCTTAACTTTTGGCGAACAACATCGCCAACAGTACAGTAATTATTTGTTATATTTTGAAGCTTTGAGGCTTTCAATTATGTATTTTGTGAATATGTATGAACACAAGTTAGTGAAGAAAGTGACATTTTTTTTTTTTTTAAGAAAAAAGGCTTTGTTTGCGTTGCCATAAATTAGTTATAATGTCAATGTCAATGCTATCAAATGTCAAATGTAATAATGGAGAATGTGGAAACAATTTCAGCAAATGCAACTAGAATTAAAGCAAAAAATCATGAATTGAATTGATAATAAGAGATAAAACTGACGTTTATAGTGCAAATTCAAATGCGAATAAACTGTCGTTTTTGTACTTACCATGTAATTAGTTGTGACTCGTAAATTTATTAAATTCACATTGATTCGTATTATGTGTGTATATTGGGTGGTCGACATCCAATTTCATAACGATGTTATGGATAAAATATTAATATATAGGCGTGAAATATGAATATTATGAGACCATTTACAACGAATTATCATTCCCGCTGGGAAAATCACATATGCTGAACAGAAAAAAAAGAATCAGAAAAGTAGAAAATAAGAGAAGCAAAAGACGGGAAAGCGAGTAAGAGTATGAGAGTATGAGAGAGACAAAAAGTAAATCATTGACAAAAGCCATCCATGAAATCAGCACCAACTAAATGAATTCCATCGAAAAATACATAATGGTATTTTGTGCATAGAACATTGTGGCCTCTTAAACCTAAATCAAGCATTAACTGAATTATACACATTAAATGCTCTTGAAATTCAATTTGAAAAAGATGCGATTGCATAGAATGGAATAAACATTAAAATAAAATGTACCGACATTCACGAATAGCATACAGCGGCGTATCTAGATTTGTTCGGGTATAAATAAATTGTCAAAATTTCTTTTCTACACGAAAAACGATGTAGTGCACATCACATGTGCTTGAAAGTCCCAACGATTGTTTCCGTTCGCAAAGTGCCATTGTGCGAATATGCTGTTTTGACAAAGGACAATTTACTTTGCAAAACTTCATATGAATTGGTTTTGTTAATATGAACCCTATACGGGGGGGGGGGGGGAGAGAGCGATAAAAAGAGAGAGGGAGACGGTAAAAGCGAGAGGGAGACGGTAAGAGCGAGAGGGAGACGGTAAGAGCGAGAAGGTAAGAGAGAAAGGAAGGGAGAGAAAGAGGGAGACGGTAAGAGAGAAAAAGTGGGTGAGAAAGAGCGAGAGAAAGAACAAGATGGAGAAAGAAAGGAGAGAGAGGAAGAGGTAGAGAAAGTTGGCAACAATACAATGAGTTATAGAATGGAAAAACATCGAAATATCAACATTGTGTATGTCTTAGTTTTTGATATTCACATGAATATTCTCATCTGTTACATGTTATACGAAATTTTAACGAAATGTCGTTATGTTTAATGTATAATATTGAACTGTTGATGCCATCTCAGTCTGAATTTGAATTGGCACAAAGTTCACAACAAGCATCGTTACCGTAACCGTCACCGTTACCATCCCAATCAATGAACATGGCATCAGCAATCGCTTAGCACAATCAGATACAAAAAGGATGGATGCCCATTAATTCAAATCAGAACTCAACATCGTGCTTATCAATTCAAACCAAATGACGACATGATCTACACATTTCTACAGAATTTTTACACAAAGACTTTTGACTTTATGCACACATTTCCATCTGTATATGAGACTATATGGTCAAATATTAATTATAATTCAAATATAATTTCGCTTAATGGGACTCTTGTATTTGTACGTCATCTGTCTCTTTATTTATCACTTTTCCTCTGTTTCATTATCTTTTATGCTGTACAACTAACTCGCTAATTCTCTAACTTAATCAATCATTCGTTTCCTCGGCACCTACTTCTTCTCTTTCGCTATCTTTCTCACTATCGCTCTATTTCTCTCTCTCTCTCTCTCTCTTTCTCTCTCTCTTTCTCTCTCACTCTCTCTCTCTCTCTCTCTTTCTCTCTCTCTCTCTTTCTCTCTTTCTCTCTCTCAAAATGACTTTAACTCATATTAAATAAATTGAACATTTATTGTGAATGCCAGCTAAAATCATACACGCACAAACTCAAACATCGTCCTTAGCACATCCAAAATTTATTTCACTCGTTTGATATTCTTTGCTCGATAACCATTAAAACATTACAGGTTTCAAACTTTTCACTTCATCAAGGTAAAAACTTTCGTTCTATGCGCTCAAATTGAATTTCGACGAAAAGCAAAAGGAAAATAAAAAGAACAAGAAGAAGAAGAAGAAGAAGAAGAAGAAGAAGAAGAAGAAGAAGAAGAATCGAGTGAATCGTTACAGCTGGCTGACACATAAAATGCCAATATCCTATGGTGATACGAATTCCCCGATTCATGCACACATACCATACGATGTCTATATGGATCAATACTCTGTTGTTTTACTGTTATTTTTATTTTTTATTTTTTTTAATCTTGTGTTTTATGTTTTATGTTTCATTTACAGGAACATAACGGGTCATGTCAAACACTCTTGTTGTTTTTAATCGAAATGTATGATGCTACTAAAGGTAATTTTAGCTTTAGATTGATGGTGAACATTGGACGGGTTAAATGAACATTATACCATTATAATTGCACTGTGTCGTAAATTACATGTATGGAAGTGAATGAGAAAATGAAAGTGAATGGAAGAAAATTGGAGAGAAAGGGAGGAAATTGGAAAGAATTGGAAGAAAGGGAGGGAAAAGGAAGAAGAAAGCTGTGGAGAGAGAAAGAAAGAGAAGAAAAATTTCTAGAAAATATTTGCCATTGACATGAATATTAAACACTTTTCATAAATTGTTTTTTTTTTTTTCGTCTTCAATCGCTGTGCAAAATTGGCTTTTTTTTTTACTCATTTCTTTTCTCTTCTGACAGAAATCTCGGTAGCACTGCGTTTGAAATATCTCTAGCAAACATTAATGTGCAATGGAAATATTCACACACAATCTACTCTTGATACGCTAGAACAGTGTAAACAACGTCTTGGTGAATATATACGAGATTGCTTGCTAAATAAAAATTGATTCAATGGAAACAGTAGATAATCTAATAACAATTGAATCTTTCTTTTATTACCGTTCATTTTCTGTTCGCTTTTTTCATCGTCGTTGTCGTCGTTCCGTTGCCGTTGCCGTTGCCGTTGCGGCCGTTGTCGTTGCCGTTGCCGTTTTCGTTGTCGTTGTCGTTGCCGTGGCCGTTGTCGACATCGTCATTCAAACGTGAAAGATTTCTTTAATACACATTTATACATAATTCACTCAATGGTTTTTTTTTCTCACTTAGTTTTTGTTTTCCTGTTTCATGATTGAGTGAATATCAATGGTCTCCACGGGAAATTCGTTTAGAAATTCCAAACGTGTTGAATTGCGTGAAATCAAAAAGTTTTTCACGATGAGAAAAGAACACACACACACAAACAAACAAACAAACAAACAAACAAACACACACAAATTGAAATGGAAACAGATCGAAATTGATGAAACAATTTTAAGTGTGATAATAGCTCTTTTGCACCCTCATCCCATCATCTACTTTCAAAAGCCACGTATATGAAAAGCATTAATTTTGAAAACTGTAAATTTAATCGTATAACTCAGTATGATTGAGTAGAATTGTAAGTATGTATTATTATATTGACAGAATAACTAAAACAAGAATAGATTTTCTTGATTTTTTTTTTTTTTTAACTTGCTTGCTATGTATCGGTACAAGAGATCATCATATGAAATTTTCGGATAAACACATAAATTGAATGAATTTTTTTTTTTGTTCTTGTATTTCCTGAAAACTGACGTATTGGCTCATGCATATTGAATCATGTTTGTTGCATACACATTTTATTTAGTTTATATTTATGTGTTTTGCATTGCCATGCTGTGTAAATTTATTTGCTTATTGATATTCGTCATTATCAAAGAATGTTTGCCAATTGATAAGTTTTCCACTATATATGTCGTCATGCTTGAAGTTATTTATCAATATATTTAATATTGATAAGTAAAGTATTGATAAAAGTATTATTTTTTTTTTATGACTGTTGCCTAAGAAATGTATAATTCAATTTCGATCGAATGTCGGAAGCAATGAAAATAAATAGAAGAAATCCTTCCGTAGAATGAAAAAAAAAAAAAAACGTATATAGTGAGTCAGCAGAATACAAAATTGAAAGTAAGATAATGTGCGAAATTGGCGCGCGAGCTCACATTTAAGAAAAATATAACTTCAAATTCATTGTGACTTGTGAAAATGCATTCACAATTCTTCAACTTTTCGCATACAGAGCTAATCTTCCGCAAGAGTTTGCGTCAACAAATTTCTTTTTCACTCTTTCTATTTTTTTCATTCTCTTTCTCTCTCTCATCCCCTCTTTCTCTCTCTTTTTCTATCTCTCTCTATCTTTCTCTCTCTCTCTATCTTTCTCTCTATCTTTCTCTCTCTCTCTTTCTCTCTCTTTCTCTCTTTCTCTCCCTTTCTTTCTTTTTTTCACTCTTTTCCTTAGCACTCTTATCGCAAATAGAAATTTAATATTCCAAACTGTACAGATACAAACAGGAGACATGTACTGTTGTTGCTTCCTTTTTTCTTCTATTTGTCGTTGAATTTATTCTTCTTTATCTTGCTTTTTCACCGTTTCACTTGAAAACTTTTCCCACTTTTATGATAGTATTCAAAACATTTAACGTCTTTCTGCCCCTATTCCCATAATACATCGAATGATTCAAGCAAATTGAAGACATGGATAGAGAAAATAGTACCACTTAACATTGTGGCAAGGTGGTCTAACTTTAGATGAACGATATACTCACCAAAATGGCATACAACAACAAAAACAGCAACAACAACGAAAAAATCCGCTCTTTCAGTGTTCAAAGTTCGACTAATTTAAATGTAAATTAAATTTTGTTTGCGGATTTTTTCTTTCTTTTTCTCAACATCGTTTGGTGTGATTTTATAATCTGATTAATTTTTGAATTAGCAAAGATTTAAATATCATTAAATTTTTTTCGTTCATATTTTTAATAAATATATTCTGTCGAATATATTCCATTGTAAAGTACATTCAACTTTACAAATGAAATGAAACATTTTGATGAAATATTTTGATGAAACATTTTCATAAATGTTATCTCGATGTGAATCGAAATTCCCAAATCGAATAAACAATCAATGAAAATTGAATTTAATTTGACATTGTCATTTTAAACATTATTTAATTAAAATAAATAAATGAATCAATGTAATGTAAAATGTTTTATAATGCGGCTTAAATTAAATAAATGAAATTTATTCGAATAACGAGAATAATTTATATTATTATCAAAATTGTTTTACTATCGATTTTTGTTTGATTTTTCTTTTGTCAATTGCGCACGTTGTACAAGCAATTACACATTTTTCCAATTGAATGGGCTGAACAAAGTATTCATTATTTTTAGATTGAACTGACAACAACAGTAAAATATCGACAAAATCGAATTTGAGGTTTCGAATATTCCAGATTCATTCATTCATTGTCTATCTCTCTTTTCATTGTTTTTTTTTTCGGTTTCTCATTCACTTGTTCTACTATATCCATCATTCATTTACTCTCCACCTCCTCCCCTCAGTCACTCACTATCATTTCTTTCCCCCTCTCGAATTTTTTTTCTTCCTCTACTCTTTTTCTCTTTTTTTCAACCCCCCTCCCCCCTCTCTCTCTCTCTCTCTTTCTCTTTTTTTTATCTGTCTCAACAACCACTTAAAACGAAATAATTTTTTCATCTTTTCAACTATGAACTCAAACTAAAAGTTTCGACAGAAATACCAATTAATTCTACAGTTATTCAAGGAAATAATTATAAAATATATTTATCGATTTTTTGGTTTTGTGCATGTGCGTGTGTGTTTGTGTTTGTGTGTGAGTATGGAAGCGAATGCTCTGATCATTTGAACGAAACTTTCATGGACCGGTGAAAATGACGCTATTAGCTAATAAAATGATTTGAAACATTGTTTGATAACAAGAAAAATAAATCGATGAACACTTTCAACAACAACAACAACAACAACAACAACTGATAACATTTACGTGTGCATTTTCATTTCGTTGCTGTTTCATTAAAATGGTGAAAAATTCAATGTTTAAAAAAGGTATTTGTAAAAAAATGAAATTAATAAAAAAAAACTTAAATTTCTCATGTTTAAATTGAGCAATTACTTCTCCTACACAGTTGTATTCAAGGCTTGAATTATTCCAAGCTAACAGCCGAACTTCCGTTCCCTTTTGCCTTCCTCACATTTTTCCTATTCTTCTTCTAAGTTTTTTTTTTTCTTTTTTTTTTTGGTATTGCAAAAGATGTGATGTGATTTTTGTGTAGACAAAAGTTGTGTTTCAGTAGCATATATTTCGCTCTTGGTTCAACTGTACAATTTTGATTTTTCAGTTTGATGGATGATATTGCACAATTCAGAAAATTTAATCATTTGAAAAGCTCCGATTTTACAATAAATCAAACCGAAATAATATTTTGCTTGTTGCTTGCTTCGATTTTTTTTTTTTTTTGCAAAAGAATGCGTTACACACTTTGTCTGACTACTTTAATTACTGACGCAAAACAGCACACAGAGGAAAAATATACAAACACTAATACAGAAGCTATATAAAAATAGTTACGAAGCGATTTCTGTATAATTTTTGGCGGAATTATATAGAATGTGTATTGTACACAATAAATGCGACAATACTGCTCATTCTCTCTCACACAACATTCATCAATCGTATTGCACTACTACTCCAAATGACCAATACATATTGATATGCGATTGATTTGGAACCATTTATCATCTTAACTGCTTGTGCGTTGCAACTGTTCACTGTTGTGTGAGAGAGAATGAATGATATTGTCGCTCTTTGTACACATTCTATATAATGCCGCAAGAAATTATACGGAAATCGCTACGCAACGATTTTTATATAGCTTCTGTAAGTGTGTTTGTCTATTTTTTTTTTGTGTGAGCTGTCGGCAAATTCCGTTTATGCCAATAAAGTAATTTGATGATTTCTTCTTTTCTCCTTCTCATTATTAATCTTTTTCTACCCACTCTCACTCCCCAATCGCCTCTCTCTCTCTCTCCACTTTCGCTCTTTCTCCACTCTCGCTCTCTACCCACTTTGGCTCTTTCTCTCTCTCTCTCTCTCTCTCTCTCTCTTTCTTGATTTTGATGCTCTGTTCACCTTTGATTTTTGCCAATTTCTTAAAGAAACTCATGCATGAAATGAGCGACCAAGTGTGGGAGCTCAACCGAACCTTTAAGAAAATTGCTTTGTTTGCAGCATTCAAAATGCTCTCACACAAATGATGTGTATTTAGTTTTGCCTCTCTCTCTCTCTCTCTCTCTCTCTCTCTCTCTCTCTCTCTCTCTCTCTCTCTCTCTCTCTCTCTCCCTTTCTCACTCTCTCTCTCTCTCTCTCTTTCTCTATTTTTTGTCTCTCTTGACATAATTCAATCTACTTACACAAATAACGAGGCAACAACAAAAAAACACCGATCATGTTGATAAATTTATGTGCAACATTTCCTTCGGACCAATTTTAATGAGAAGGTACTTAAGGTGCCGGTTTTTGAGTTTGAAATTTGGTTCATGGCACAGTGAATCAATCATACGTGAAATGAATGTATGTTATGTATGCGACGGTTATTCAATTTATAATTCGCATTGGCAAAAATAAAACGGATGTCTTGTAAATGATTCATTGTCGGAAAATGTTCGCTTTCGTTTTTTTTTTTTTTTTTTTTTTTTTTGTCGAATCCATCGTATGGATGACGTTCATTTGTAATGTAAATGCTTCTTAGGCCGATTCAGTTCCGTATATTTTAATTTGCTCAACATTTAGATTCTTAACAATGTTGCTATCTCTCTGGTAAAATACATTCTTGTTCCGACCAAGTAATTTTTTTTTTTTTTTTTAATGGATCTCACATCAAAATCCTATATTTTATTCATCATGGATTTTCCACTCATTTCTTTATTTAATATTTAAATTATTCAGTCATCATGTGAAACATTCACAGACTAATTGTGTTATCAACTTACATTGTATTAAAATGTGTATGTTTTTGCTTTTAAAGTGTATTCGAATAACATGGAATCAAATTAAAAACTTTTATCATAAAATGTAACCATTTTCTGAAAATTATGGACTTTTTGATTTTAACTATTACTTAAATATATTTACCATTTTCTACACTCTGGGCTATGCAACAACCAAATCATTTTATCTCTTTGTTCTATTAACATTTCATTATATCAATTTAAATCCTTTCTGAACCACTGAAAGTGACACATGCATTCAAAACATAATATATGATGCTACAGTTTTGTGTTCAATTATCTGAAGACAGTCAAATGGAAAACCAAAAATGGAAATATTTAGAATATGGATATTAAAGTAATATGTTGATTTACTTGCCTCTTAGCACTCATTATTTCATTTCTAAAAATGGAAAATGATTTTGTATTCAACATCGAAAGCACTCTGAATGAAGTTAATGCAAATGATGGACGTTTTGACATAGCTAATTTTTGTGTTTACACACTTTTATTCATAAACAACTCTCAGATTTACAAAATACCAACCAATTTTCGCAATCAAATGTTTCAGATTCGAATTTATTTTTGATTATTTAAAAAAAAAAAACAAACCGCTGACTTATCAACTTTTCCATTTATTTTGTTTTAATTTCTGAAGAACGGTCGTCATTTAGACTGTGATTTATATTATTGTGATTTTAAAGCACTATTTTAAGAACGCTAGGTCAATTACTAAGGATGAAAAGGTGAAGTGTATCTGTTGACATATAATTGTTATATTCATTGATTTTTACATAAAATGTATCTATGTAAGTTGATTTTGTTTTTCAAAATAAAATGCGATTATTTGAATGACGAATAAATTTGGTTTTTTTTTTTTATTAATATGTAATCAAATCTAAATTCACGTTCCTTGAACTTATTTTGCTTCATATAAAAAAAAATGATTAAAATTTAATGTTTGCAATTTTATAAACATTTGTCAAAATCATATAGAATTAGTATTTTACACATTATAAATGTTCCAAATTAAATGAAATTTACCAAATTGCAAGTTTCAGTTTTGGCATGGACATGGAACACATTGCCATGGGCAACAAGTACAGCACTGATAGAAGAGAAAAAAAAGTATAACAAAAACGATTGATTTGCTCAAATAAATGTTCATAGGCAAAAATATATACATAAATGAAATAAATTTTCTTATAAAAAAAAAAAATTACACTCACAATGCAATCTTCTAATCCATGTAGTGGATTTTGCAATTTAATTGCTGTCTGGATTGGTGAGAAAATGTTACATACATCTGGAAGTTGATTTATATTTTTAAAAATGTCAATAAATTTATTGACAGCATCAGTATTGATCCCAGAGATGTTTAACATATAATTACGAAGATCAGCAATATTGTTTTCAGTTGGTATTTCAAATAAATCATTCGATGTTGAAACTTGATTTAATTTTTTGAAAATGTTTGTCAAAATTTCAACAGTGTCATTTTTGCCTCTGTACATATTTAACATATAGTTACGAAGTTCAGCGGTACCTTTTCCTTCCATCTCTTCGAATTCGACAATAGTATATTTTAACTGATCCCCACGTAAACTTCCAAAGCATAGCTGAAGAAAAAATAAAATCCAACTTTTACTTGATGTGAGAATAAAAATATTAAAAAAGATGAAATGTTTTCTTGAATGTTTGTCAAACAAATTGATTGCAACAAACCTGAACAAAAGCAACTATCAAAATGAATTGAATGAATTTAAACATTGTTTTTTTTTTTTAAAAAAAAATGCACTTATGTTAAGAAAGTGAGTTCTTGTCTTCCGTATATTTTAAATTTTACAATTAAAAACATTTACCTAAGAATTCCTTTATTTATAGCAGCGAACAGACACCACAACCATATTAGTCATTTATCACTTTAGCCTTAAAGTCAACAGAAGTAAAAAAAAAATGGATGCAATAAACAAATTCTATCAATTTAACGATACCGAAGTTGAATATGTGCTAGATTCACCATTTATTTACATGAAACGAAATTACAATATTACTATTCGTATGACACTCAGAGATGGCATCGAATCATTTTTTGTTTGTTCGTTCGCGCGAAATTTTCGCAAAATATTTCGAACGTTCGTTCGTTTGTGTAAACTTTTTTTTTTTACAAACAAAAAATATGAATAAAAGTATAATTTTTGGGTGAAAAATTGATAAGAAAATAATATCAAATTTGCCAAAAAAATTCGAGTACTGAGCCTTTCTATAAATTTTGTTGTTGAATTTGATCAGTTCAAACTCTCTCCACTTCCATTCACAATGCAAATCTAATAGGCTTGAGTGTGGTGCTGTTTTTGTGTTGTTCGGTGAATGTTCAGTTCTCGGTCAATAATTTGAGTCGATCATGTTTTTTTTTTTTTTTTTTTTTTTTTTGGCAAATGTAATATTGGTACCGAAATAGAATTTCCGGTCCAAAAAGTGAAAGTTTTTTTTTTTTCATGTTTTTTTCGTCTGAAAAAAATATTGTTCTGGTTCGTTACCACCTCTGTGGCTGATACATACGAATCGTATCTGGGTGTTAATATGTTGCAAAAGTTGAATTATAATTAACTTTGAAACGATAAGAATTGCAATAACAAAAGTGATTCATAGCAAATTCAGTGATCTATAGCAAATGACGTAAGTACCTATGAGTCATTGAAATAAACTGAAAATTCAAACAAATTTCGGAAAAAATTAGGTTTACAAACAAGAATGAGATTTATTTATGGTATATAAAATCAAAGGATATATCAACTCCAACATGTGCTATGTAAGTAAACAGAGTGAAAGCAAGACCAACGGTTTGTTTGTTAAAAATATTCGTGAAACATAATATACGTTTATGATATTCTAGGATTTTACCTTGCACTTTATTCGACTAAATCGGGATCTCATTTAATTCCATGAATGTTAATCAAGTATAAGCTGAATATTTCTATCCATCTCAATAAGGATTGTGTTTTTTTTCTTTAGCTGTATTATATTCTTCGTTCTAATGAAGGAGTAATTTTTTAGAATGTAAAATATGAAAATATATACTTCTAAATTCTATACAACAAAGTTTTTTTTTTTTCATATTCATTTGTGTAGTCGATAGTCATTTCACTTTATTAATCTACCATGAGAAGACCATATAAAGTATAAAATATGTTGTAAAATCACAAATTGTTAGAATGAATGTTACAATATGATCCATCGATGGTTTTAACAACATTAATTCAAATAATGAATAGGGAGCATGGTATCAAATTTGAAACTATCATCTAAAACGATACCTTTTCGAGTAAATTAAGGACTTTTCAATTTTAACTATTGCAAACCATATTTACAGTTAACTAAGAGTAATAGTGAATCACTATACTCACAAGCAAAGAAAAAAGTTTAAAAATGTTCAAACAAAAAAGAGATATGCATGAGCAAAAATTGTTTGACGTTTTTTTTCCCCTTTTGTTCCATCAACAAGTTTATTATAGCAATTTAAATCCTCTTTGAATCACTCTGACTGAGTGATCCAAACATCCGTTACTCCCATGCAAAACATAACAGAACATAAAATAACATAAGATATGACGTTGCTGTTTTGTGTTACAGTTACCTCCGAAAAATTAAACGAAATGAAAATGTTTATGATATGGATATATTTGGATGAAATTTTATTTTTTCTTTGCCTCTCAGCAATTAGTACCCATGTCTTTAACATATGAAATGTATACAAATGAAATGATTAGATATGACGCACTATAAACAGCATGATATTGCTTGTGTATTTGACACTCATATAAATGAATTATAATTGTTAGTAAGACATCTTTTATCAATTTCAATAGTCATATCGAGTAAATTGATAAAAATCTAGTGATTTGTACATAACATTCAAGTGATTATCTAACTCAAATACCAAAATGGCTGAAATTCCATTTACAAATTCAATGTAATTTTCAAATATTGTCATAAACTTGAACTGTATTGTACATTGAACACTGAACATTGAACATTACCTTTTCAAATAATACATTGTACTCAACGTTCAATTTTTCTTTTTTTTTTCTTTTGTTTTTGTCCTCATTTTATTGATTTACATCACAAAAATCTCAAAAATAGAAAAACATTGTTTGGCACGTTTTTGAAATGCCTATTGAGTTTTCAAGCTATTTCATTTTGGACACAAGCTGTTGTCCAATTCTATGGCATCATGTTTTCCATACAATCAGTATTGTCTGTTTCATTCGAATAATTTCTTTTTTTTTTTTTTTTTCTTTTTGTAAAATTAATGGACATTCCATTTGATGTCAGGCAATCTGGTGTACGATACAGCCTTATGCACATTGATTTGAGCATTTGCACGTTGATTTGCGGTAATTTTTACATCATCCAAATACACTAAATTTGGCAGACATCCAATTACAAGCATGCTACAATTAAAATATGTAATAAAATTTCCGTTTAAATTAACATTGTGAAATGTTTGGCGCAATACAAACTGTACATTTGAGGGGTTTGGAGCAAAAATGGCCTTTGAGAATTTTTCGTGCAAAAGTGTCCCCGACCTATTTGATATCAAATAGGTGAGCTAAATGATATCAAATAGGTAAGCTAAATGATACCAAATAGGTAAGCTAAATGATACCAAATAGGTAAGCTAAATGATATCAAATAGGTAAGCTAAATGATATCAAATAGGTAAGCTAAATGATATCAAATAGGTAAGCTAAATGATACCAAATAGGTGAGCTAAATGATACCAAATAGGTGAGCTAAATGATATCAAATAAGTAAGCTAAATGATATCAAATAGGTAAGCTAAATGATACCAAATAGGTGAGCTAAATGATATCAAATAGGTAAGCTAAATGATACCAAATAGGTAAGCTAAATGATATCAAATAGGTAAGCTAAATGATATCAAATAGGTAAGCTAAATGATATCAAATAGGTAAGCTAAATGATACCAAATAGGTGAGCTAAATGATATCAAATAGGTAAGCTAAATGATACCAAATAGCTCAGGTATTTGGCAGCTAAATTTATGTTGGGCACCAAATAGCTCACCTATTTGGTATCATTTAGCTTACCTATTTGATATCATTTAGCTCACCTATTTGATATCAAATAGGTCGGGGACACTTTTGCACGAAAAATTCTCAAAGGCCATTTTTGCTCCAAACCCCTCATTTGTACAATATGGTATAAAATTATCAATAGAAATGAAAATACATACATGTAATCATTGTTTTCATCTAATGTACCACCATTAAATGATGAACGTATACCGGGATTTCCAATTAATGATAATTGCCGAATATTTGGTGTGCATATTTTGATTCGTTGAATCCATTTTGGTAATTCATTTATTTCGCATTTGTTTAGCCATAAAATGCGTAAACTTGGTAAATATGGTAATGTTGTTTCATTCAATGAAATATTATTGTCAAGTATTAAAGTGTGTAGAATTTTGAAATTCGATAAAAATGTGAGATTACTGCGTAGAAAATCGGAGAAAAAAACAAGAAAACAATATAAAGAACTTTGATAGATGAGAATGCTGAGAAGTTTTTTTTTTTTTTTTGAAGATGATTGATCGATTAGGGATGCCAATCTGTTTACTCTGTTTACTCACTTGATACTATTGTAACTTAGATCGAGTGTATGCGTTCGAGAGGCAAATTTATCCGCTATCGCTCTTGGAATACCTGGTAATCGTTCATGAGCCAACGATATTCGGCCGTCGCCAAATTTACATATGTAATCACTAAAATTAATGAAAAAACCAAAATTACAACGAAAACAAAAGACAAAAATTTTTACAATTCAGGCAATTTTATTCGATTATTTTTATTAATTTATTTTTTAATAATTATTTTTATTAATCGAAATTAATGAACAGTGTTTTAGACAGAGAAGACAGTGAAAAAAATTAAGTGAAAGAAAAGGAAATGAAAAGAAAAGGGAATGAAAAGAAAAGAAAAGAAATGAAAAGGAAATTGAATGAAAAGAAAAGAAAAAAAAAAACGTTGAAATACAAACCTGTCACACCATGTCGTTTGATCCTGTTTAAATCCATATGAATTCAATGTTAATTCATCCAAAAGAAAATCATCATTTACCGTTCTACAATAAATGCCATCAATGTTAAATGTACTATTGGCCAAAATACTCTTCAATTGGAATAACCTTTAAAGTGTCAAAATGAAAATGATCGTTGAACATTGAGCAATGAAAATTCAAAATAATTAAATTGAAAACTGAAAATTGGTATGGAAATTAAATTGTTGAATTGAGCGCGTAAATTCACCATGAAAATTGATTGACACACTGGAAAAATGTCAGCAACAGCAGCCACAACATATAATTTCATTAAAAACAATTCATGTGCATTTCCTACATGATTTCCTATAATCGGTTTGTGATGTCACAGTGTTGCGTATGTATAATTGAATAGACTACCAATGCTAGTAAAGTATAATTGTATATGAGCTCTAATATATATATAAATGTATATGCATATGAATCATGTATATTAAAATTAATCAACTGTACTTTTAACCCGATTAATTGTCGATAAACAATCCAACCAATTCATATTAATATATGTGTAATGTGCATTAAATTTTGCGAAATGACATCACGTACGCGTATAAATATATTGTTTACAAACGTAAATGTTTTAAGTATGCAAATTATCGCTATCAGTTCAACGTCTTTATTAATTATCATTTATGATTGTTTCATTTTCAAAATATACTATTTTCTTCAATTAAATTGTGCCTGATTCACAATTTTAGTCTCTATTCAAATGAAATTTGCAATGTTTACACTAAATGATTGAGTATGATGCGCATTAAATTGTTTATTATTCCATTTCATTTTTATAAATTCTATTTCATTGATGATAAGTTTTGTTGATTGCATATAAATTTCAATTTCGTGCATATTCTTTGTTCTTAATCAATGCAAATGCGCCAGAACAAAACATTTTATACTTTATCAAAATCGATTTTCGAACCAAATCAAAAAATGTGAAATCAAAACAAATGAAATTTATTTCAAATATAAAATTCATTGTTAATATATGTGGATTGCAAAGTTCTTTGTAATAAATTTAATTTGAAAATTTGTCAATGAATTTCTATTTGAAGAATTGACGTATCGTGAAACTTACTGTTGTGGTAATTCATTAGAAGTTGAATTGTTTTCGTTGTTTTTTTTAGTATTATCAATGCACATTTCATCCATCATAGTTCTTTGAATGTTAATGAAAAAAATTTCTTCTTCAAAATCAATTTTTGTTGTTTTTTCACTTGATTATTCTAGTTTTTACACTGAAAATTAACTTGAAGTTGATTCAAGCAACACTCGATGCAAATAATGAAAAAAATTCAGAAAAAAGAACCCAAACGTTTCGTGGATTAGTGTGAACTGTGATGTTCAACAATTATCTAAACTCGAATGCATGCATTTTCTTTATCACAAAATGTTTTTACGAATATTATCGGTTTGTTTTTTCTATTTACTTGTAGCAAATACGTATTTATCATACGCACTATAGACGATGTTCAGTTTTTACGTCTCAAAAATTAAATGCAGTTTTGTTTTTGTTTAAAAATGATGTCGGAATGAATATATAGACATTTTCAGTTTCCTTTTTATTATCTCAAATTTGTTGCGTTCATTCAATATTTTGTTTGGCAATAAAATACAAAAATCATAATCAAACAATGAAATTTTTCTGGTTTTTTTTCTAGCCAGTTTATATTTCATGGAAATAATTGGAGACATGATATGGTTACGTCATCATGAAAACTAAATCTCGTACATCGAACATGATTTCAAAAGTAAATGAACGACAACAGTTTACATAGAAATTTAGTAAAAAAAATTGACAATGTTGTCCGTAAAAAGTTGTCCGTCTGCATTTTTGAATAAAATTTCGCGGGAATGCATATGACGAATATTCTCATTAGAAAATATTCTCTTAAGATTTTTGAAGTAATTTGGCAACTCTATCACATTTTTACTAGGGGAAAATGACTCTTGCAAATCTTTTCAAAATTTTAGAGAAATCGAAGCATTTTCACGAATCTTACGAGTCTTACGAATCTTCATTTACATGTGAAGTTGACAAAGAGATTTGCAATTGCGAGCGTATCCATGCGCCTCTTTTTAACACATAATCAAATGCGAATCCTTGCGAATCTTTTATTTATTTTCAAGTATAATACGCGAATCTTTAAATTTTTGATCATATTTTTGCAAATAAATTGGGATTCGCTGCGAGTCATTTCCCCTCAGCATTTTTATTATTTTCAGATTCACTAATTCCATATAAATACAGTTTAACTACTGCTTTTCAATGAAATCAATTTAATAAAAATCTCTTGTTCAAAAGGACAACCGTATGCATTCAATCTTTTAGCACTAACACGTGAATCGAACGTTTAGTAATGCCCAAAACTAGCTCATTTCTACAATTTTTGATTCATTTAAAAGAATGTCTACAAAGATAGCCAATCCATCAAGCATTACATTGACATTTTTCATCAATTTTCTAATTTCCCAAAGAAACGATGCATTTGTGGCAAATGATAAATGTGTTCAGATGATCCACAGCAAGAAGCTGATTTTTGTTATTTTCACTGTTTTAGCATTAGATTGAAATTCATTTTTCGATAATTTCTCATGATTTTCGATGATTTCTCAATATTTATTTCAATCACAGAGAAATTAAAATAAAATGTTTACGAATTAAAATTCAAATTCAAATGAAAATGAAAATGATGAAAACGTGTTTTTACCTTTCGTTACTGAACAAATGATTCGAAATCATTTATAGATAAATAAATGTTTATGAAAATAAACCTTTCATATCATCAGTTGTTGAATGGTGAAATCCATTATTATTATATGCGACATTTTATGCTCATCTCGAATAAATGGGAAAATGCGCCTTTTTCAAATTGTCAGTTTCTGTAGAAAAGTTTACTTTATTTGCTGAATTGATCTTTTTTTTTAATTTACAAAAAAAGACTCAATCATAATTTAGTCAAAAAAAAACTTATCACATCTAATCGTGATGAGAATGACCAATCCAAAATAGTCTTTTATCAATCCATTTCTTATACATCACAAAAATAATCTGATAATGAACCGTATTCTGTTAAATGTTTCGTTCGAATTTTGTTAAAATTACGCGTTTCTCCATTGAAAGCTTCAGTAATATGTATAAACGGTTCATAACTTTGTACATTGTACAAGTGGAGGAGCCTCAACTGTTGAGTTGGCCATGTGGAGAAAAAACAAAAAAAGTGCTTTCAGTGTTCGTGTTTATCTGCCCACAAGAAAATTCAAACATGTGAATTATTTTCAATAAATGCTCAATGAATATAATTCAAGTAAAATTATGCGTTAGATTTCATTCTTCATCTTATCTCATGTCCAATGTCAAGGATGTACTTTAGTTCTATGAAAATGCCTGAAAATGTCAATAATTGAAAAAAAAAATGACAAAGTGAAAATGCTCACTGCCAATGCTGTCATAAATATTATTTAATTGAAAACTTGATTTTAAATAAAATGATTGGAATTGTTCTGTTGAATGGTATTTTGGTCTCAAAATTATTTAATATTTATAAAATAGTTTTTTTTTTTTGTTTTCACTCCCGATAAACTAGACGTTGTTGTTTTTTTTTTGTTCGCATCGTATATTTTATGTTTGTTTTTATTTCTCTTCCTTGGGTGCATTTGATTGGTGTGTATTTTGTGTTCATTACGCATTTTATTGATTGTTTTTTCATCTCCATTAATCAACAATGGACTAGTTTGATTTAATTTCAAGATTTCCAAATGTATTTTCGAGTGCTGCTGTTGAAATAATTTTCGATGTATCATCGTCCGATTCATTGTTATATTTTGCTTGAATCTTTGTTAAAATCAATTGGGCCAATTTTTGAGCATCTTTACGTTTATTAACTGCCAATCTTGATGTACTGATTTGATTGCAACACTACAATTGTATCGAAAAAAAAAGAAAAATATTTTTAATTGAAATGATAAAAATGCAGACAATTTTGATTTTTTGTTGTTTTTTTTTTTCATAGAAATCTCACCAAATACAGTCCATATAATGCACGTAAATTATTTGGATTCAATTTGACCGCCTGCGAATAATATGTTTTGGCCAACTCAATATTGTCAAGTCCACCCTATCAAATGAAAATATTGAATGAATGCATTCTATTTGAAATTTTTTCTCCAATCGACTCAATGATACTGACCATTGTGTAACGAATTTCTGCCAATCGTTGATGATACAAATGGCTGTGTGGATTGTGTAACAATAATTCTTCCATACAAAATGCAGCTTTGGCAAAATCACCTTCAGCCATATACAAATTACACAATTCATGCCATGCTTCTTGGTCGGACATAAATCTGAAAAAGAATAAAATCAAAATGATTTTCAAAATCAAAACAAATCGAAAATCAAAACAAATCGAAAATCGAAACAAATATTTATATTTAGCCGCAACAAAATGGGATCCAAACTAATGCATATTGATAAATGCAATAAAAATGTATCTTGTATCTGTGAAAATAATTCATTATCAACGAATAACACTTACAATTTTGTATAATCGCATAGTTCACGAATTGCATCAATATTTTTCCCTTTTGCTTTATAAATGGCAATTTTTCGCTTTCTTGGTGCTGCATTCGTTTCATCTTGTGCAATAATTGCATTTAATACATCCAATGCTTCATCATACATTTCTAATGCCTCAAGACGCATTGCTTTAAATTTTTGTACACGTAAACTGCCCGGAAATTCAATTGATAGTTTACGTATACATTGTTCAGCAATTTTAATTCGATTACAATCTAATGCGGCAATGATCACTTGTTCAAGTACCAAATGTCGTTCACTGTCCAATTTATGTTGCTTATCATCAAGTACTGTTTCCCATAAATGAATAACTTCATCGCTGCGACGTTCATTGTCTTCTCGCCACTTACGGAATAGGTCACGAACCTCTGTACATTTGAGGGGGAAGGGTGGGACGGCAGCAAAAACAAAATAATTCCAAATTAATTCATAGTAAAATAAATCTCTTTTGAATTCAAAAAATTTCATTCAAAATAAATGGGAAAATGTGCATGTTTACTGTTTAGTTGTTTAGCCGTATTGATAAAATGACACATCATAAATTTGTATATTTGTTTAGCCTTGCCAATAATGAATTTATACTTAAATACAATTTGTCTCACCTGACCAACTCATATCATCATGTAGATATGCCATTGTTTTTAGATTTATAATACTGCCGAATTATAGAACTATTGGAATTTTTTTTGTGAATTATTTTGAGCTCAATCAATTTAATTAGATCCAAAATGCAAAGGACTTACACACGATAAATTATCAATTAAAATATATAATATATAAAAAAAAAAATATACAATGACAGAAAGTACCACGACACATAAGAACGACTGTCACGCTAATTCTTGTCAAACACCAATACAGTCACACTGTACGAAATGCTATTCACAACAAAAAAAAAGCCCCAAAGAAAAAAACACAAGAAAATTATGAAAAATCTAACACGAAAAGTTTGATAATAAAGGAAATCATTTTTGAATTTAAAAAAATTCAAACATTTCATTCAAATTTCGTGATTTTAATCATTTTTTTCATTGAATTTGGGGGGAAAAAAACATCAATTCATTCATTTCAACTTCAAAATGTCTTATTTCTCACTGTTCAAACCATTTATGGCAACACTAAAATAATGTAGTTCGTGTTTCGTGCGCATTCAACTTCACATGGATTCATTATTTTCCCGCTATTTTTTGTGTATGTCATATTCCACAAGCGTTCATTTGAATTGCGAACGAAATTTCATCTTGAGATTTTACAAATTTTATTTGAAAAAAAGAAAGAAAAAAACGTTTCTCTTTACAACGATTAAATAAATTATTTTATAATGGCTGATGAAGAACAAAGATTACGTGATATTCAACGTGAATATTTGGACTTTTTGGATGATGAAGTAAGTTATTATATTTGTATTTAATTTTAAATGATTTTCATACAGCAAAATTAGCACGCTTTTTTTTGAATTGAATTGATTTGATTAACTAAATGGGTTTATTTATAATTTTCAGGAAGACCAAGGTACATACATGGCATTGGTAAAAGAAATGATAGCCGAAAAATCAAAGCGTTTAATTGTTAATATAAATGATTTAAGAAAAAAAAAATCCGGCAAGAGCTCAAAGTTTATTAACCAATGCATTCGATGAACAATTGGCATTTTCAAGAGCATTAAAAGAATATGTATCAACATTGCAGCCAAGCTTTGCAAAAACATTTGAAGATTTTTTTGTGGGATTTGAAGGCAGTTTTGGTGCACGCCATGTTACGCCACGTACATTAAATTCCAGGTACGATTTTTAAATATTCACAATTATTCGAGAGCCTTTATATCGCATATAAAGATTTCGAATCAATTTCAATGAAATTAGAACCATTAGAATGCGAAAAAAAGATTGTTTTACAAAAGATTGTTTCACAAACTAAACTGGCCTATGTTTCGCATACATTATTTCACAGAGAGCGAATCAATATTTTCTCTCATTCGATTATAAAATGTAATCAGCATTCTGAGTCAATAGATTTGGTTAACAAAGTGTTTCGTTTCTTTCATTTTTTGTATTTTCATAGATTTCTTAGTAATTTGGTGTGCGTAGAGGGAATTGTAACAAAAGTATCATTGGTTCGTCCAAAAGTAGTACGTAGCGTTCATTATTGTTCAGAAACAAAAAAGACAATTGAACGTAAATACACGGATTTAACATCGTTTGAAGCTGTACCAAGTAGTTCTGTTTATCCAACAAAAGATGAAGATGGCAATTTACTTGAGACTGAATATGGATTATCTGTTTATAAAGATCATCAATCGTTAACAATACAAGAGATGCCAGAAAAAGCGCCAGCTGGTCAATTACCACGTGCCGTTGATATTATATGCGATGATGATTTGGTTGATCAATGTAAACCCGGTGATCGTGTACAAATTGTTGGTAATTATCGTTGTTTGCCGGGCAAAAGTGGTGGTTATACAACTGGTACATTTCGTACCGTTGTTATTGCAAATAATATTTCACAATTGAATAAAGAGAGCAATTTGAATATTTCACGCGAAGAAGTGGCTCAATGTAAAAAATTGGCCAAAAATAATGATATTTTTGAATTGTTGGCAAAAAGTTTGGCACCATCAATTCATGGACATGCTTATGAAAAGAAAGCCATTTTGTGCTTGCTATTGGGTGGCATTGAAAAAGTACTGATTAATGGAACACGATTGAGAGGGTAATTATTGAAAATTCAACAATAATTTCTTATTTCAAAAATGTTCAATGACAACATTTCTGATTTTCTTTTTCTTCTTCTTTTTCTTTTTACAGAGACATCAATGTTCTATTAATTGGTGATCCTAGTGTTGCAAAATCACAATTATTACGGTATGTTTTGTATACAGCACCGCGTGCTATTCCAACAACAGGTCGTGGATCTAGTGGTGTTGGTTTAACGGCAGCCGTTACAACTGATCAAGAGACCGGTGAACGACGATTGGAAGCTGGTGCTATGGTTTTAGCCGATCGTGGTGTTGTTTGTATTGATGAATTCGATAAAATGAGTGACATTGATCGTACGGCCATTCATGAAGTCATGGAACAGGGTCGTGTAACCATTTCAAAAGCTGGCGTTCATGCATCATTAAATGCACGTTGCTCAGTATTGGCTGCTGCCAATCCAGTTTATGGAAGAGTAAGTTGAATTTAAATCATTTCAATGCATCAAATTTATTCATTGTTTCGTACACATTGGGATTTCTCATTTTATTTACATTTACATTTGCATTACTTGACATTGAAGATTGATAAAGATATGATATTTTTTAAAATTATTTAATGCAATTTTTCATCAAAAATTAAAAATCTAATTGATTATTTTTCCATTATCTACAGTACGATCAATACAAAACACCAATGGAAAATATTGGATTACAAGATTCGTTATTGTCACGTTTTGATTTATTATTTGTTATGTTGGACACCATTGACAATGATAATGATCGTCGAATTGCTGATTTTGTTGTACGAATGCATCGTTATCGTAATCCAAAAGAGCAAGATGGTGAAGTTTTATCAATGGGCGGTAATTATGCTGAATTTTTAACCACATTTAATCTACAAAATGGCAATGAAACCAACAAAGAAATGCCAATTTTTGAAAAATATGATGCATTATTGCATGGTAATTCACGTACACGATCTGAACAAGTATTATCTGTACAATTTATGCGAAAATATATTCATTTGGCAAAATGTTTAAAACCACGCTTAACACAAGAAGCATCCGATGTAATTGCCAATGAATATTCACGTTTACGTTCACAAGATTTAGATGATTCACATATGGCACGTACACAACCAGTTACGGCTCGTACATTGGAAACATTAATTCGTTTATCAACGGCACATGCAAAAGCTCGTATGGCAAAAACTATATCGGTTACAGATGCCAAAGCAGCCATTGAGCTTGTACAATTTGCCTATTTTAAAAAAGTTTTGGAAAAGGAAAAACGTAAACGTCGTCGCAGTGAAGATGATGATGGTTCTGATATTGATGAAAATGAAAATGAAAATGGAAATGGAAATGATGATGAAGTAGCTGCATCACAACCATCACAAGGTACACGAAAATCAAAACGTACTAAAACCATGGATGCCAGCGAATCAATGGATACAGAAGAAATGGAAGATGATACACCAATCGTACAACCAGTTGATGCTGGTGATTTAACAAAACGTAAAACACGCAAATCAATTGGAAAATCAACACAACCATCAAGCGAAGATACAATTGGTACAACATCATCTGTTAATTATATCAGTAATGAACGTTTATTATTGTTTAAACAAAAATTAAATCAAGCATTCCGTGATGTACGTGATCAAACATTGGCCATTGAAGCATTAACCACTGCTATTAATCAAAATACTGAACAAACATTTAGTTCGAGTGAAGTGAATGCAGCCATTGAACAAATGTCTGAAGCAAATCAAATTATGGTTGCCGATGGCATCGTTTTTCTCATTTAATTCATAGAAATAATTGCATTTTCTTACATTTGTTAGCTTGTTAATTACTACTTCATTTTTTTTTATTCATAGTTTTAAGAAACTCTTTTCTTCGTTTAAATCTCATTAAATTGTAAATCGATTGATTCTTTTTTTTTTCCCCAAAAATTTTTTAAATTCTAACCGATGAAATTCAATGACTCATTATGTTTGAGTCAAGTAGTTTGACACATTCAAAGAAAAATTAGTGCAACGCAAATATTTATTATCTCTTTTTTTCATGTTTTTTTTTCTTTGTTGTTGTTTAAAAAATTTACCCGAGAAAAATGTCCACTGAACTGAATAAATAAATTCCTTGTTATGTACTATTTTGAAAATCCAAAACAAAAACGCAAAATTAACGTTCATGTTTTCATTTTCTATTTGAAATTGTTTTTTTTTTTTTATTTCAGATTTCTGTTCTTTCTAGGTCAATCTGTTTGATAGCAAATATGAAAATAAAAATGTAAATAAAACAAAATCTGATTTTACGCATTAATTGTGAGCAAGATTTCTTACAATTTTATTAATCAAATGTAAATATTATTTGAATTAATAGTATTAATTAATTTATCACTGTACTTGGAGTAACACATGGTCAACATATTTGTTTAACATATTCTAATGAAAGAGAAAAAGTTTTTTTTTTTTCTTTTTGTCTATTTGGCAAAAATTGTATTTAATAAATTTCTGTGCCACATTTGAATTTTTATGGTAATTATTTTTCCATTGAACTTTATGGGCTACCAGATTTTTGAGTGAAAGAATAACTTTTTATAAATAGAAATAGAATGATTGATTTTATTAATTAACGTGATTTTCATAATCATAAAAGATCATTGTGTGTTTATAAAATAGGCAATTGCAAATGAATTTAGTCTGTTTTTTGAAATTGTAACACATTAGATGATTGTTGTTGTTGTAACACATTAAAAACAGAACCTATTGACAATCATTTTAAATATTTAAAAACGAATTTTTCCGTTTGATTGAAGTTTTGTGTGTAATATTGAATTCACAATTAAATTACGTTTTGATGTGTTAAGATGAGACTTGGAATGCTACTTTTTCAAGTCGTTTTGGTTTTTGTCACAGTGTATTTTTAGTAAGTTTTTAATGAAAAAATTTTTTGAATGTTTTTTTTTTCACAAATCAAACAGAGAAAAAAAATTATTAAATAAGATTTATTGTTATATTAAATTCTTTAGTTGTGAAGCATGCGAATTCTATCAAAAAGCTAAAACGATTGTGAAAAATCAAAATGTGAAAAATGATAAATTGAATGAAAAGTATAATATTCCGCCATCAGATGTAAGGATTTTTTTCTTTCATTTCAATTCAATAATTGTTAAAAATTCGACGGTTTTTTTTATGAATTAATCAAATAAAGATGGAAAATATTGATTAATATTTAAATACTTGAGCTAATCATGATTCACTGCAGTGAATGATTTAATAAACGAATTTTGAATTATTATTATTATTATTATTATTAAATATATTTTCAGTACATGTACAATTTTGCTATTGAAAGTTTTGGACCAACTGTCGAAAATAATAAAGCAAATATCCTAATGGAGGCTCAAAGTTTATTTAAAAAACAAGGCAAATGCAAGAAAAGAACATTGAAATATTGTTTACGAGTTTTGGCCAAATGTATTCCAAAATCAGATAAATGTCAAAAATTGGATACTGGTACTTGTGATAGTCACGAAAAGTAATTTTATTTATGAATGAAAAAAATGAAATAATTTTTCATTTTTTTTTTTTTTTTTTTTTTTTTTTTTTTCGTTTTTCATGTTCATTTGTAATGAAATTTTTGTATTTTTAGATATAGTCGTGTTAGTGGTTATTGTAATAATTTGAAGATGCCAAATATGGGACGCGCCAACACAACGTATAATCGTTTATTGAATCCAGCCTATTCGGATGGTAAATATAGTGAATTTATAGTCGCCCCAAGCCCCAAAAATTTCGAATACATTTCCAAATAATTTTTCAGGCATAAGTGAATTTCGACGAACAGCAGATAATAAGGAATTGCCAAATCCTCGAGAAATGGGCAATTTAATATCGAAAGCGCCCAAATTTAAGAAAGAAAAATGTGGTAATCATATCAATAATTTTGCTGGCATAATGTTTTCTCAGTTGATAGCACATGATACAAGTAGCCGAAAAGTTGTGACTACAAAAGGTTCAATTTTCTTATTATTTCCCCAAAATATGTTTTAATTAATTGCTTTTCAATTCCAAATAATTATTCATTATTTTCCAAATGAATCAATAACATGGATATTTCATAATGTATAGGCAAAGGTAACAATGGGATAAGTTGTTGTGCATCGGATTACAGTGGACCTTTAAAATCAAATCAAACAAATCCAAGTTGTATACCAATTAAAATGCCACGAAATGATTTATACTATGCACCAAAAAAAATTTATTGCCAAAGTTACGTTCGTATGATGCCAACGCTTGAAAATGATTGTTCAATTAAATATGAGCATGTAATCGAAATTGTTACTTTTATTTTTAATTTTTAGAGCATACTTAACAGTAGATTGGTTTCTTTATACAGGAAAATTTGGTGACATCATTTTTGGATTTGAATGTAATTTATTCAAATTCTGATCAAGATTTAAAAACATTACGAGCCAATTGCTGTGGTTTATTCAATATGGATTCAGATAATATTTTGCCAACAAAAAATGGGAAATTAACTGCCGGTGATATACGTTTCATTCAAACTACTCTCCTTTCTATAATGCATTCACTGTTTTATCGATTTCACAATGTCATTGCCAAAACATTGGCAAAAGTGAATCCATGCTGGAGTAATGATAAATTGTTCTTTGAAAGTAGACGTATTACAATTGCATCCTATCAACATATAATCTATTACGAGTGGTTGCCACTGGTTTTAGGTATCTAATTTATTCATTTTTCACTATAAATCGATTGAATTTAAAATTAAATTCAAAATTTACACATTATATTGCAGGTAAAGAACGTTGTAAATCATACAAATTAATTTGTGAAAAAAATTACAAATCTTGTAATAAATATAATCCAAAAATGAATCCAACAACATTGATTGAGTATGCAACAAATGCATTTAGATGGTTTCATACAAATATTCCAGACAATATTCAAGTATTAAATGATGAATTCAAAGTGACAGAAGAAATACCATTATCCGATATTTATTTGAAAACAGACTTGATTACAACGAAATATAATGACTTTTTGGCCGGTTCATTACAGCAAGAACAGAGAATGTATGAGGTTGGATACACAGGAGAGGTGATTTTTTCTTTTTTTTTTTTGCTAATTTTTTGAAAATTTGAATAATGACTTAACTTTTAAAATTTCATTGGCTTGGCAGGTCAGAAATTTGTTTGTAAAAAATTTGTATAATGGTGAAAAAGTTGGTGTTGATGGATTCCTTATCGATGTAATGCGAAGTCGAGATTCTGGCACCGCTCCATATATCGATTACTACAATTTTTGTATGAAAAAGAAAATCAAATCATGGTCAGATCTCAAACCGTATTTTGAACAGGCGCATCTTAATTTGCTCAGAAAATTGTATAAAAATGTAAAAGATATTGATTTGATGGTTGGAATACTTTTAGAAAAACGATGTGGAAATGAAATGGGCAAAATTAGCGGATGTCTTGTTGCTGAACAATTCAAACGATTTAAATTTGGTGATCGTTTTTTTTACTCACATTACAATAATCCACACAAATTCACAGCAAAACAACTAAATGAAATAAAAAAGATGACATTCTCTAGATTCGTCTGTATGACGACTACACTCAAAAAAGTTCCACGCAGAGGATTTGTCGCAATTTCAAAGGACAACTCATACATTGAATGCAGCAAATTAAAACCACTAGATTTGAGACCATTCAAACAATGCTCCTGATTTTATTGTTTCAAATCTTAGTTTAGCATTTTTCATCTTGTTATTGTTCCAAATCTTAGTATTTTCATTCAAAATTCATTTTTATTCAAAAGTTGAATGAATAAAACCACAATTAACTTGAAAAAAATTTCCATTAAATCGAATTTCAATATAATTTTTATCATTTTTGTTTTTCTTCATCATAAACACAGACTTGTTTATGAATTTTGCTGTAAAACGAAAAGAAATCTGATAAATATCCCAATTTAAATTTCATAAGAATCAGTCAATTGTTAGTCTGAATCATTTGCGTGCATTTTTTTCTGTGTACTCTTCGATGGCACAGTTGAATTTCACAATTCCTTTGTAATCAATTTCTAAATGAGAATCGAATCATAAACAATTTAATTGCCATGCGCCACATTAAAATAACATGTGAAATATTTGCACAATATTTAAACTGTGACGTATGCGTAAATCAAATTGATTAATTCAATGGATTACCCAAATGAATTAACACTTGTTTAAACCATTGAATATTGCATTCTTCATAGAATAAATTCATCAATATATAAAGCATGATGCCCCACATGCATTGCATTTAATATTTTGTACTTAATTCATTCGAATATCAATTAAAATGCCATCAGTTTTCTCTTTCATTTTGATTTTATTCACAATATTCTATACGTAAGTAATAAAAATTTTTAATTAAATAGTTTTGTGTAGATTGTAATATGGTCATTTTTAGTTGTGACGGATGTGAAATCTACAATGAAGCTAAAAAAGTTGCAGCAAAAAAGCAGTTGGAAAATGAAAAATTATATTCACAATATAATTGTACATCATCAGATGTGAGATAGAAAATTATAAATAATTATTGATTTTTTTTTTTTTTAGTGACTTAAGTCACAATTAATTAATATGTTTTCAGTATATGTATCTATTTCTTCTTGAAATCTTTGGACCATCAGTCGATAATATGAAGGCTAATGTCCTGATGGAGGCTCAACGTTTATTGAAAAAACATGGTCGATGCAAAAAAAGAACATTCAAACATTGTTTACGAGATTTGGCCAAATGTGTTCCAAAATCCGATAAATGTCAAATGTTGAATGGTACTTGTGATAGTCACGAAAAGTAATTTTATTTATAAATTGAAAAGAATAAAATAATTTTTCATTATTTTTCGTATTTTTTGTAATGACATTTTTGTGTTTTTAGATATAGTCGTGTCAATGGATATTGTAATAATTTGGAAATGCCAAATATGGGTCGAGCCAATACACCATTTAATCGTTTATTGAGACCAGCCTATTCGGATGGTAAATATAGTGAATTTATAGTCGCCCATAGCCCCAACTATTTCGAATACATTCTCAAATAATTTTTCAGGCATAAGTGAATTTCGACGAACAGCAGATAATAAGGAATTGCCAAATCCTCGAGAAATGGGCAATTTAATATCGAAAGCACAGAAATTCAAAAAAGGCAAACGTAAATGTGGTAAACACATCAATAATTTTGCTGGCATAATGTTTTCTCAATTGGTTGCACATGATACAAGTAGCCGAAAAACAATGGCCATAAAAGGTTCATATTCTCGGTTTTTTCTTTTTTTTTTTTTTGATTTTTTTTTTTTTGATTTTTTTTTTTTTTTGTTTTCGATTTTTTTTGATTTTTTTTCGTTTTCGATTTTTTTTTTTCAAATTTAAATTTTTTTCTCAAATTTATTTGCAATGTAAATACAGGTAATGTAAGCGACGGAATGTCATGTTGCACATCAACATACAGTGGCCCTTTATCGCAAAATCAATGCAATCCAAGTTGTATACCAGTTCAATTGCCCATAAATGATGAATACTATGCACCCAAAGGGATATTTTGTCAAAGTTATGTTCGCATGGCGCCAACACTTGAAAATGATTGTTCAATCAAATATGAATATGTAATCGGAATTTTTTACTTTTTTTTTTCTTTCGATTTGATTCGTAAGTTTTAAATTTTTTAAATACAATTGTAAATGCATCGATGTCTTCTCGTTTTGTAGGAAAATCTTGTAACAGCCTATTTAGACTTGAATAATATTTATTCAAATTCTGATCAAGAAATGCAAACATTACGAGCCAATTGCTGTGGATTATTTAATATGGAACCGGAAAATATTTTACCAATACAATTTGGTCAAATGTGTGCCGGTGATTTTCGTTTTAGTCAAACAACCATTCTTTCTATAATCCATTCACTATTCTATCGTTTTCACAATATCATTGCCAAAAAATTGGCAAAATTGAATCCATGCTGGAGTAATGATAAATTGTTTTTTGAAAGTAGACGTATTACAATTGCATCCTATCAACATATAATCTATTATGAGTGGTTGCCATTGGTTTTAGGTATTTCATTTATTCACTTTTTACTATAAATCGATTTAATTTAAAATTTATATATTATATTGCAGGTAAAGAACGATGTGAATCTTATGAATTAATTTGTGAAAAAAATCACAAATCTTGTAATAAATATAATCCAAAAATCAATCCAACAACATTGGTTGAGTATGCAACCAATGTATTTAGATGGTTTCATACAAATATTCCGGACTATATGCACGAGGTCAATGAAGATTGTAAATTTGTGAATAAAATACCATTGTCCGATACATATTTACAACTCGACTTGATCACAACTAAGTACAATAGCTTTTTGGCCGGCTCATTACAGCAAAAACAGAGAATGTATGAGGTTGGATACTCAGGAGAGGTGATTTTTTCTTTTTTTTTTTTTGTTAATTCTTTCAAATTTTGAATATTGACTTAATTTTTAAAATTTCATTGGCTTGGCAGGTCAGAAATTTGTTTGTAAAAAATTTGTATAATGGTGAAAAAGTTGGTGTTGATGGATTCCTTATCGATGTAATGCGAAGTCGAGATTCTGGCACCGCTCCATATATCGATTACTACAATTTTTGTATGAAAAAGAAAATCGAATGTTGGAATGATCTCATACCGTATTTTGAGAAGGCACATTTCCATTTGCTCAGAAAATTGTATAAAAATGTAAAAGATATTGATTTAATGGTTGGAATACTTTTAGAAAAACGATGTGGAAATGAAATGGGCAAAATTAGCGGTTGTCTTACTGCTGAACAATTTAAACGATTTAAATTTGGTGATCGTTTCTTTTACTCACATTACAATAATCCACACAAATTCACAGCAAAACAACTAAATGAAATAAAAAAGATGACATTCTCTAGATTCGTCTGTATGACGACTACACTCAAGAAAGTTCCACGCAGAGGATTTGTCGCAATTTCAAAGGAAAACTCATACATTGAATGCAGCAAATTAAAACCACTGGATTTGTTGCCATTTAAAGAAGAATGTTCCCGATCAAAATCATCTACTTCGTCAACTTCATCTACTTCGTCCACTTCATCTACTTCGTCAACTTCATCTACTTCGTCGACTTCATCTACTTCGTCCACTTCATCTACTTCGTCCTCTTCGTCCTCTTCTTCTTCTTCTTCATCATCTAGTTGAAGCTAAACAGCTGTATTATTTTCCATATCCTTTTATGTTTTGTTGTAATATTATAAATATTTCAAACTATATTTAAGATGAATAGATAGGAAAACCACACCTAAGTAATACTAAAAAAAATTGAAAGAAAAATGCCAACATCATTTTGTTTTTTTTGTTTTTTTTTTTTGTTCTGTATATTTTATTTCAAGACAATAGCATTGGGATCACGTCCTTCATACGATATTCTCGATGAAAGCATTCTGAATAATATTACATTGTTTATCAAATGAGAAAAAAAAAATTATTCATATGTTGAAGCTAACATCGAAAATGGATTTTCTTTAAATTTTCACTTCATTGTATGAAATTATGTTAAGAATAATGAAAATTGTTAATTTCGAATAGAAAGATATAAACAGGCTGCCAATTGTAATGAATAATTTTTTGTTGGATAATTTGAAATATGATATAAATCAAATGAAAAAATGTCTTGTTTTTGCAGTAAAAATGATAAAATTATTTGGATTAGAATGCATTATTCACACATTTTGTATTTACTGAAAATATTTTCTTTTTTTTTTTTTCATAAACTGTTACTATTCACCCCCAATGCAGACGTGTTTCCATTTACAAAAGTTGTCTTTGTTTTTACATCAAGCATTCAATTACAAATTAAGTTAATTGCGTTGATTGATTTTAACCATAAATGTTTATATACATAAAATGTTCTTTTCGGTAATTTTTTCGAATTTTTTTTGTCCTTTGTTTTTCTTTTTCGTTAAATTCTTATTGATAAAATTAAATATAATTATAAATGCTATTGAGCTAAAATATTGTTTAACGAAATTAAAAGAAAAAAAAAAAAAGAATTCATTCATAAATTACAAAATTTCCATAGGAAATTTTCTTGTTCGTTTGGTGTATGACAATATTATATGTGTGACATTAATTGATATAAAATGGAAAAACAACTTTTTAATGGTAGTTAAAAAATAGAAAGAATGAGAAAATGGGAGGATGGGAGGATAAGAGAAGGAGAGAGAGAGAGAGTGAGAGTGAGAGAGAGAGTGGGAGAAGGGGAGAAGGGGAGAAACGGAGAGGGAGAGGGAGAGGGAAAGAGAGAGAGAGAGAGAGAGAGAGAGAGAGAGAGAGAGAGAGCGAAAGAGAGAGGGAGATTGAGAGATGGAGAAAGTGAGTGATAAGAAAGAATGAGAGAGAAAACAAGAGGTACGAGGGAAAAGAGTTGGAATAGAAGAAGAAAAAAAGACACACATGAAAATCAATTAAAACCAAAGTCAGTCGAAACGGGTACAATTTGAATGACTGAAAAATGGATGTATTATGATAATCATTGAAGCTGAACATTAATTGTAAGAAGAGAGAGAGAGAGAGAGAGAGAGAGAGAGAGAGAGAGAGAGAAAAAAAATAAATAAATACAAACTAAAGACCTAAATGTATCAATAAATACCCACAGTTTAGTTGCTGCAAGCATGAATAAATGCTTAGCTTACAGCATAAAATGTTAGCTTAATTTATTTTTATTTTATTTTATTTTTCCATTTCATGTTGCCATGTATGTGTTTGTGTTTAAGTGTGTGAAAAAAATCTTGTTTCATTTTTATAAATAAATTATCGTTTAAGTTTAAGACTTTGAGCTTACAATATGTACGGGATAATTATTAATAATCGCATTTTTATTATTAAATTTCTACTTTGTCACTGGCTACACTTATTGCTAGTTTTTCTATTCAGTAGGAGTTTTCTAATCGACGGGATTTTTTTTTTTGAGAGAAATGATGGAAAATTGATTGAAATCGGAGGGGGAAAATCGTTTACGGTAAAAATGATCTATGAATAAATATATATGAAAATGTGCATTCGGACACTTTCCACTTAATTTGCTCATCAACTTTGAATGGATTTCACATAGTACAAAAAAGTACAATATAACTGCCAGTACTTCTTTTAAACTCCAGAACGACTGCTATAACGTATAATTTATGCTCACCATTATTTTGCCGATCATATTCATTTCGTGAAACTTTCGAAACAGCTGACGTCCGACGTCTATACATAGCAACAACTGTATTCTAGTGAACTATATAGATTTGCAAAATTAAAATGCAATGTGGCATCATACCGAACCCCATGAGGGGAAAAATTTGGTTACTTAGCCATTTTAGCCCAAATTAGCTGATTAAAATCGTTTAGAAACCACTAATTTCGAAAAAAGTGACTAAGTAACCATTTTTTCTTCAACATAGCGCCTCATATATGTCCAATTTTTTAATTCTCACTTTCAGTGATTCCATGCAAATGCATGCATTTAAAATTCATTTCTTCAGTACATTTTCAAATGCATTTAAATTAATTTTTTGTTCCATAAATTGATTGAAAAAAGGATTTATTGGTACATGAGACTTGGTATTGATGCTACTTTACAATTTTCCCATCCATAACCGTTGAGCAAACATTAGAAGAGTGAATGAAAAAGAAGAATAGAGAAATAGAGAGAGTGAGCGAATGTGAATATGAATGATGTATGCATGCATAAGTGAATGATTGAGTTTTTTTTTTTTTTTATTCATTTGTAGATGTGCGCATGTAGTTTAATGATTCGTAGGGAGGGTGGGGGCGATAGCACTGTACTTGGCTTACTGTTTCTAATGTGCTTAATTGCAAATGTGCTCCTCCCTTCGATGGTTGCACATTTCACATTTTACATCACAACACCAAACAAAACGGCATTTGCACTTTTCTTCAACATAACGTATTCGCGTTTGATGGCCTCGACCGCAGCACATAATTTTACAACCATCGATGCCAGGCGATGTTCGGTTACACAATCGACCTTTTGTACCCAAAATGCCCAATCTAAATTACAAAATTAACCAAGTTTTCATTATTGAAAATTTGCCAAAATCAAAAAGAAAAAGAAAAAATATTCAAAACGTTCAAAATCATAAAATTCAATTTTCACTCGATGAGAAACTCTGTTTTTTTTTTAACTTAATAACTTACTCATCATCACGATCGCAGTAATCTGGTGAATCTTCTAAGTAAACTAAATCGGATTTGATTAGCTTTTTATATTGTGGATCACGTCGACGCAATTTTGATGCATGACCATCACGTTCAATCAGCTGAAAAGAGGCATCCGGAAAATTTCAAACATTTTTTTTTTTCTTTCTTCATTCGATCATTTGCATCGATTGAGTTTTACTCTTTATACTATTCATTTTTCTATAAAATTTACCTTCACATGAGATGCTCCATCATATAATTGACCCAATACTTCACCAATAACACGTAAAGCTGGCAAACGTCGCCAGCAAACACGAATCGAACATGAACCAGACACACCATGACATTTACAAACACGTTGCATACGCGATCTCAATGCCTTAACATAAATAAAAGAAAAATACACACACAGACACATTTCGATTTAAACAATAATTTTTCTAATACGTTTTCGAGCAATTTTAGTTTTGCATTCATTTTAAAAAATAAAAATATATTGTACCTAGGGGAATTTATCTATTCGCAAATAACCTCATTCGCTTATTAATGGATTCAAAATTTTATTTATATGAATCATTCGCAAAATATTCGCATAAATTGTTAAAATTCGATTCAATATGGCAGCCTAATATTCTCATACAGAAGTATCAAGTTTTGCAAATGACTCATGATTTTTGCAAATAGCTTCATTTTTTGCGAATATTCTGCGAATATATTCGGCCGCCATTTGCAATTTTCTCCGCCATATCCGAATATATTTGTAAAAAAATTCGCAAATTATTTACATATTCGCATCTATTTGAATGACATCCAAACCCCTAGTATTGTACTCACCCTGCGTCCGGCTTCATTATTGTGTAAATTCATTAAACCAGCAGCCGTTTCATTACTTTCTTGTGAATCAATGAACCTTCGCGAAAACGATACGCCATAATTAACATCCTAAAGAGAATAAAAAATAAACGGTAAATTTTCAATTGTTCTTGTTGTTGTTGTTGTTGTTTTTCGTCTTCATTTTATTTTATTGTCGGTTTGGCTTAATCGTTAAATCGTGTTTAATTTAGTTGATACCTCTGAGCAGCCACCCCATTGCCATTTTCGTTGTTTGCGTCGAATTGTATTATCACATGAACATTCAGTAAGATCGCCTCGAGAACAAGCCCGTGTTATAGACCATGCCAATGAAGCTGAATTGATTGCATGTATATAAGCAGTTTCACGGCTCTCTATGGAAATAGAAAAAAAAAATCACCAAATTAAGATAAACCAATTACCGTTACGTTTACAACGACCAATTTTGCGCGCAAATTTTTCAATATTTCAATAACTTACTGATGCGCATTACATCGCCATAGATGTCTTGAAGGTCAGATGATGGTTTTGCGGTTGTACAATTCCAACGGCTATTTCGAAATTGATGTTGGCACTCTTCTTGACCCATTTTGGCACCTTGTACAATTGCCTACACACATAATGCAGAATGTATTTTTATTTCGAAAAAAATAAAAAAAATAAAATATCGCTTTGAATAATGATGATGATAATAAGCAATTTCATTTGTAGTTTTCTTTTTTTTTTTCTTTCATTAGTTGAAAGAATAGAATTGAACTTACAGCAAATACACGTGGACTACGAGAACACATTCCACGTTGTTCATTCGATAAATGCAACGCATTCTTACAAATATCTTCGTGATTATGATGCACAAGTGTGTTCGGGTCAAACAATCCCACATTCTGCAATGCATGCAATCCCAAATCCCTGCACAGAAACAAATGAAAATTATTGTTGTTTTTCTCGCTATCCAGCAAATTTATTTATCTTAGAAAATAAACGAAGAAAGGCACAAATAAACATTTCTACATAGATCTCACAATTTTGTTTATTTCAATCAATTACAGCATTTTTAGCTTTTTCGCTTTGTTGCCAGTTTACAATGAATCGAATGAGTTGTAACTGCTTTTAAGCGAAAATGAAAAGAAAAAAAAAAAAAAAATTTAAACGAAAATTCAACCGCTTTTCAGTCGAACAATCCAAACTGACAACATAGAGAAATTAGATAATATTACCAAGAAACATATAAACATTTCAAACTCAATGTTTTTGGCATTTTTCATTATTCGCCTGCAAAAACTTAGAAGGAACAAACAAAAAATTTCATAAAATTACGTGTAATAAAATAAAAGTTTCATGAGTTCAGAGCGTTCATTCACATTGTTTTGAAAACAATTGTATAAGACAGAGTGAGAAATCAGATTAGGGCTTATAAAATGGTTATGACACAAACAGAGATGGATAGAAATTTGAGAAGGAGAAGGGAACTAGTTAAGTCACCCTGCTATATAGAGAAAAAGAGAAGATATAGAGAGAGAGAGAGAGAGAGAGAGAGAGAGAGAGAGAGAGAGAGAGAGAGAGAGAGAGAGAGATAGAGATAGAGAGTGAGATAGAAAGAGGGAGATAGAGAGAGAGAGAGAGAGAGAGAGAGAGAGAGAGAGAGAGAGAGAGATAGAGAGAGAGAGAGGCGAAGAGAAAATGAAAATAACGTAAATCTAGTGCGAGTCATAAACTGGGCCAAAAACACCAACCAAATTTATTTCATTCGATAGACGATTCACTATACACAATTTAATACCATATGTTTTGGCTACAAATGATAATGCCTTGACTTTGCAAAATTGAAGAGACAAGATTCCAATAAAGACACATTTTTCACGGGTCATAAACGGGAAAATGTTAAACACAGCACATTTTTCGTATCCAATCAAAATAAGCAAATACATAAATAATATAATTGTCTTGACCAAACAAGAATGCGACGAGGGTGCGAGCGAGTAAGAATGAAAAAGAGAGTGAGAGTGAGAGTGAGAGAGAAATGGTAAGGAGAGTGAGAAAGAAGAAAAAAACAAATAAATATTACGATGTTGACTCAATGGCTTGAATTGTACTCGTTTCAATTCGCCCGTTTATATCGTTGATTCTTATTTCTTTCTCTCTCTCTCTCTCTCCTTCTCTCCTTTTCTCCTTCTCTCTTCCTCACTCCACTCATTCCATCTCTTTTCCTCTTACTATCTCGTTCCCTTTCATGAGCTATTGTTTTTGTCCATGATCGGTGTGCTTATGTTGCTTAAACTGATTGGGTTTGAAGATCTGTAAAAGCGATTGAAATGTGTAGACGAGGCGAATGACAGACAAAAGACGATTCACTGCGCTGTTGAAGCAAATAAAATATATATAAATATATATATTTTTCTTTCTATTTTATTATGGACTACGCGGCGCACTGATGTCATTTGCACAAAAGGCATTTATATACAACCATTAATTTTCGCATCGCTTATCCTCATGACAATTTTCTGGTAAGTCATTTCATTTGATTTTAGTTTGCATTGAAAATGGCTTGAAATAAAAACTTGACAAAATTCAAACTGAAAATGTGATAAAATACCGTTATGTGTCGCCAATAAATTGTGCGCACATCTATCGACATTCAATATGGCACCATACGCACAGTGTTTATATTGAAAAAGAAAAAAAAAATATAAAATTGAAATAAAGTCGTTCGAGTTAAATGCTTGTATTGGATGCGAACCAATGTTGTATTTATGCGATGATATAGAACAACAAAAATATTTGTACGACTGTTTTTATTATGAAATCCTGACATTAATAAAGGAATCATTGTTTGGATTTTTTTTTTTTTTTTTTTTTTTTTTGTTCAGCTTCGGGCTAATTTTTAAGTATAAAGTCAATTTCGAAGTAGATTTTGAAATGGTTGCAGTAAAAAGGAGGCCGAACGTCAAGAAGAGACAAAAAAAAAACCATACAATACAACAGCACCAACAGCGACATTTTTTTTTTTCTTATTATTTTTCTACAGTGAATAGGCAAGCAAAATTGAGGGGAAACACATGTGTGCGAATGCATTTGGTGCCCTTTAAATGAGTGTTGTGTTACCCTTCTCCATATATTTCCAACTCTTTGTAAAATCACTGTGATGGTAAAAGGCAAACGATTACAGTTAACATAACATTTTTCTTCTCTAGTTTCGTACGGTTCATCATCGATGTTGTTGTTGTTTTTGTTGTTATTTCAATGTAGAATATTTCAAAGCCCCTTGTATAATATAATGCCCATAACATCTCAAATCACAATCGTTCAACCACTTCATATCGCATATTGACTACATCCCACAATTTGAATTGTGCTTGCATTCATTATCCATGTTTACTTGTTGTTATACTGTGATTTGTGCTTGTAAGCGCTCACATACCGTTGAAGTCGGTACACTTCCGCTCTTATGTGTGTCTTTCAATGAATCAGTTTGTGAACTGAGTGTGCGTTTTGATCTCGCTTCTCAGCTCATTCACATTAACATTCGTAACAAACAAGAATGATATACAACGAATCGCAAAAGAAAAAAAGAAAGGAATTGAGAAAAAGGGAGAGGGGGAGGGGAAGAATATGAAATAAGGATAGATAGAGATAGAGAGGAAGAGATAGAAAAAAAACAGAAAGCGAGAAATTTTGAGTGAAAAAGTGAGATAGAAAGATCAGAAAAGGGAGAGATTGAAAATCGAATGATGAAGGGAGTGTGTGTAAGAAAGAGAGAGGGGGGAGGGAGAGAGAGAGAGAGGGAGAGAGAGAAAGGGAGAGAGAGAGAGAGAAAGAAAAAGGGAGTGAGAGAGAGAGAGGGGGGGAGGGAGAGAGAAAGAGAAGGAGTGAGGGGGAGAGAGAGAGAAGGAAAGAGAGAGGGAGAGAGAGAGGCAGAGAGAGAGAGAGAGTGAGATGGGAAGAGGAAGAGTGATAGAAGGGGAAGAGTAATAGAAGAAGAGTGTGAGAGAGAGAAAGAGCGAATGAGAAAAAAATGGGGTGCTGAGTATGTATTTTATCCAAAGAAAAACCAGAAACCAACTCATTGGACACAAAACGTTGGTAATAAGTAGCTCACTTGAGTTGAGAAATTGTTTTTTCCCGGTAAAATTGCCGTGCCACCACTTGACAATGTTCGCGCTGTTGTCGAATGGCGGCTGGCATGGTTTGTTTTGAATGCCATGGCTCCATTGAAAAGTGCCAGGTTGGAAAATATATGAAAAGAAACAAATGGCAATTCACTTCAGAAACATATTTAAAGGGCGAACATATTTCATCATCATCATCATCATCATGATCCAAAAGAGAGTCAGTTTCTACATTGAAATCCAAATATGTTTCTTCCATTTTTTTTTTCGAGGGAAAAATGATAAGCACTGTGTTTACTTTTGTATTTTATTATGAAACCAATGGCATTAATAATTAGGCTGTGCGCAAATACAAAAAACGCAAAAAATTGAAACATTTTTGAAATGGCGGTTTCTTGATGAATTTCATTCGGACTAATCTTTGCTTATGTACATTCAATAGACTTGAAAATTGAAGCGATTTCAAGATATTCCATCGTTTCTATGATAAAAAAAAAGTGTCAATAGCCGATTAGATATGATAATTTCAGTTTGAAATAACTCAAACATCAATAGTTCAATTGTCATAATTTTAATTTTCTCATCATGCATTTTTTTTTCTCACGAATCGAACAATATTTATATTTATGTTAATAATAACATGTTGCATTTAATAAATTTTGCTTGATTATTGGCAAAATTATTGATGTTTACAAACAAATTAACTGAATGCACAATTTATATGGGATTTTTGTTTGGATACATCGTCATTTTCCCATCGGCAAACTTCAGAAATGTTGATTTTATGAAATCCAATATTTGAACAGCATGGTCATAGCTTATCGATTTCGTCAAAAGCAACAACACTTTATGAATTGAAATGTCAACCAGTTTGTATGTGCGTTTCCTTTTTCAAGTGAACGACAAAAAAAAAACCGATTTTCAAATGCAAAATACATTTACTGGCTGGTTATGTGCGTACGTGCGTGTGTGTGTGCCGAACATTGCCTCATACTTTGAATGCTTCGATCTCAAATACAACATTGTAATAAATGATGGCTATTTCGATAAAGCAATTAACATTATCCATATTTCTTGCTGTGAAATGTTTGTACAGCCGCAAGAGATAATTAATAAATACATTGAAGTGGATATATGCCTTTGTCTTTATCTGTGTCTCTGTCTCTGTCTCTGTCTATGTCTATGTATTTTTCAATAATTTTTCTCTGAAAATTACGAAAGAGAGAGAGAGAGAGAAAAAGAGAGAGAGAGAGAGAGAGAAAGAGAGAACAACATCAAATTTTTGTTATCGATGAATGCGTCATGTTTGTTGACCAAGTCCATCTTGTGTTTGATTATGATATTGCAACGCCAATGCTTATAATGATGTTATGAGAAGCATTGAATGTAGCATTAGGATTAAGCGACGATATAGTGTTACGCCTACAATGTGCGTATGGTCAATCGTAATTCGAATAATGCCACACAAACACATATGCCCAATGGCTGAGCAGTAGCCAATGGTAAAAAACGCTCTGGTTTACCTTTTCATCTGCAAACATTATTAACCATCAAATGATGCAGTCCATGTTTTCTCTTCATAATAATTAAAATTTAAAATATTACTTCTTTGGTTGTTATTTCTAATTTCTCCCTCTCTCTCTCTCTCTCTCTCTCTCTCTCTCTCTCTCTCTCTCTCTCTCTCTCTGTTTCTCTTCTCTTTCCCTCTCTTTCCCTCCCTTTCTGTCTTTTTTTTCTTCTCTCTCTCTCTCTCTATCTATCCTATCTACCCATCTATCTATCTATCTCTCCCTTTCTGTCGATATGTCCACTTATCGATTTGTATTGAAACACATTTGTTTCAAATGGCCGGCGGTAGAAAAGAGAAGACCGAATAGAAATTCACTCATATTATCTCGGATAGCTAATTAAAACTGAGTTTTTCTTCATTATTTGTGTAAAGTGCCGCAAACAGGAATGAAAAAAAAAAATAAAAATAAAAATAAAAAAATGAAAAATAACAACGAGTCAGAGCAAAAAGCAAAAATATATTTATATAATGTTTTCAATCTAATAGATATCACACAGCAAAAAAATGTTCGTCAGGGAGGTCGCAATTATTTTCATTCATAAGTGATACTCAATTGGGCATTCAGTTACGACTGAATCCGGTCACTTGTTCACCGTTTCATGCGATCGACCGCAATAACAACAACAACAACAACAACAACAACAAATGCGAAATAATTTCTACTGAGTAAACATGATGGCACTCCGTTTAATTATTACAATTACACATTTCAATATATAAATGATGATTATGGTTTGTCTTTTTTCTACAATTTTAAATCGTTTTTGTTTATTATTACGATTTTGAGATGAAGATTTTTTTTCTTTCCCATAAAGCAAAAGCGAATTTTTTTTTTTCTTCATATCATGGCATAGTTTTTCATTTTGTTTATCAATTAGTTTGTTACAATTTGTTCGAACATAGAATACATTAGCTCATCGATTCTATGAAATGTCACAAAAAATCACGTTCTCAATGTTCAACTATCACAAACGCATGTTGAAGTTTATTGCAAACAAAGATAAAATATTAAAGATGTTGAATTGCAAACGTCACACAGATCAACCTGTCTATATCAATAAGAACACGAGTAAATAAGTTGTGAACATTTAAGAAATCATGGAATATTGACGATCATTTGAAAAGCAATGAAAAAGAGAAAATAATAAAAGAAAAATCAGTCGGGCACATTGAGAATGATTGTGATAAAAAGAACGATTAAGTGAAAAAGAGAGAGAGAGAGAGAAAGAGAGAGAGAGATCGAGAGAAAAAAATCATAAATTCAATCAACCGTTTGCGTTTGGCTTTGCGCAAGTTGAAAATAAGAAAGAAAAAAAACACACCAAGATAACAACTTTATTTGTTGTTTCAATAATAACATTAACACACTATTGCTAAACGTTGAGCATGTGCATTCGTTTTACGTCGATGCGAAGCGATTTCGATTAGCATTTTCCCATTTTTCATATTCCACTAGAATTCCATAAAAGCACTAATAACTTTTGATAAGAGAGTTATTAAGCACTCTTGAAATACACATTTTTTTTCTTTGAAATATTGTAAACCATTGCATTGAAGCGCAGACAGACATTGGAAATTTCATGTTTTTGATTTGTTCATTTTAAAAACATGTCAATAGTCGAATTTGGTTTTTATTGAATTTTTCACTCATCGGGATATGATTATCACTGGCCGATGACAACAGTCTACCTTATGATGGTACACGATATTTAATGAACATTTTATGTTTGAAACGTTGCACTGGGATGAAATGACGTGTAGTCCATGGATGATTCAATTCACGTGGAAGAAAAAGAGAGAAAGAGAGACAGAAAGAGAGACAGAAAGAGAGAGAGAGAGAGAAAGAGAAAAAGAGAGAGAGAGAGAGAAAGAAAGAGAAAGAAAAGAGAGAGAGAGAGAGAGAGAAAGAGAAAGAGAAAGAAAGAGAGAGGGAATAAATACTAATGTGGAATTTCAAACAGAAATTTATGTTCTGCTATTGCCATTGCAATCACATTGTCCATTTCAAATCAATTGCTTAAATGGAAAATATGATCAAAATAAACACGAAAATGACTTGTTTACGCATGGAGACTTGTTTAGCGCACCACTTATAGACAAAGACAGTTTTTACCTTATCCGTTGGATATGATATTTTGCTCTTTCTTTTACTCCTTTTACCCTTGCCCCTCTACCTCTATTCTCTTCACACTCTTTCTCTCTCTCTCTCTCTCTCTCTCTCTTTCTCTCTTTCTCTCATTCTCACATTCTTTAAATCTCTTTATTCTCTCTATTTCCTTCTCTCATTATTATTATTTTTTTTTTTTTTTTTTCGTTTCACCCGATTGTCGTTTAATTACTCGATCGAGTAGCAAGACAGGTAATTAACTGGTTGCAATTAGAGATGATCGTGTGTGGGGGTCAGGTGATTGCAAAGATTTCAATAATTAATTTCCAAGTGACAATATCTTTTTCTCATTTTAAATTACCACATTTCAGGTGGATTTAGATAATAAAATGAATTCTTGTCTCTTGTACAATCACTGACACTATTGTTACGATGGATTATTTAAAAAATATTTTTATCACACGAGAACAATGTCTGTAACGAAAGGTCTCGGTTGACTTGATGCAAACTATCTTTTGTAAAAGAAAAAAAAAAGAAAATCATAAATGTAATCAAAGTGAATTTTACTTGAGCATAATTTTTCTTTTTTTCTTCATATAGTATGCACAAAGAAGAGAAAGATAGTCGTTTCACAATTCCATATTTTTTTTTTCTCTTTGCCGCAATATCCACATCATGTTCTTTTTTTTTCCACTAAATAAACTACAAGTTATTATGCTTTGATTTCAGTTTTTTTTTTTCTCTTTCTTTTATTTTCTACATCGTTTAGTTGCAACGATCCTTGAAAAATGTTTGGATGTGCTATTGTTGTGGTAAATTCACATTTAAACCGAAGAATTATGATGAAAGGAAAAGAAAAAAAATGACAGCGGTAACAAACCATCGCAAAAATATGATCGATTGTTGACAGTTCAACAATATGCATGATCTGAATTATTTGAATATAATATACCATCATTATCATTTGTGCTGGTACAATAGATTCGAAATTTCATTTTGGATACTTGAGCCAACTTTCAGCAGTTTTATGTAAATTCTTCTCTTTTTTTTGTATTTTGTGTCGAGGAGAAGAAAAAGAAGAAGAAGAAGAAGAAGAAGAGGAGAAAAAAACTGTTCAATTTCCACTCAATACGAAGTATTGAAAAAAGAGCTGAATAAAAATATTGCCGCGAACCGTTTTCGTGAGAATGGTGCGCACAGAAGCGTGTTTCTGACCCTTAATTCCATTACACTTAATTATCACAATAAACTTCATATTTTATTAAAATCGTGTGTAAAATTATTTAAAAGCAATTAATTTTATTGCAATTTGAAAAAAAAAAAAAAAAATAACGCGATAAAACTATTAGTTGAAGATGCCAAAATGGGAGGGAATTCTTCTGCATTCCTTTTTCTTGTCCTTGGACACCATCCTTGAGCTCAAGCAACATATTTTTTTTTTTTTTTTTGCATTCTGGAAATGTTTTCGATCGTTGCGGTTACACTTCTCTTTCATCTCAATTCTTAGAAAATGCATTCCTACACACGTTGTTATGTTTAAGTAAATGAAATAAAACAAAAGGAAGAAATAGACAAATGAAAGGAAACAGGAGACGAATAAAAGAAAAATTGCATAATGTTTTGAAAAAAAAGAGTTAGAATTTCTATTTTATGTCAGTTTAAAATCAACAAAAGGAATTCTTGCAAGATTTTGTTACTTGTCTGTTTATTGCCACACCGCAATTGTAATTTCATTCCTTTTGTTTAATGTAAATACAATTTGTCATTTCGTTTTTTTTTTCTGTTTTTGTTTTTGTTTTTTTTTTTGAGTGTGGTTCCTTTGAAGTCAATGTACTGATCTGTTTTGATTTTAATCGCTTATTTTGGTTTTACGTAATCATTTTGCCAAACACATATGCATGTTCTTATGAAATGACTTTGAAACGATATTCAAGCTGTCAAAATGAAGAAATTAAGGGACTTTGTAAACAAAATTACGATACAGACGGATTTCAATAGCATTTTTTCTTTTTGTTGGTGTAATTGCACCCAAAACATGGGTTAAGAATACATACTGAGAATATGAGACAGACAAAAAGGGAAAGAATGTGTGTGTGATAGGAAGAGTGAGAGAGAGGGAGAGGAAGAGGGAGAGGAAGAGGGAGAGAGAGAGGGAGAGAAACAGAAAAAACCGAAAAAAGAGTAAAAGAGACAAAGAAAAAGATAGGAAAACGATTAAGTTGGTGCAAAAGATAACGACAGCAATATTGGAATATGCAAAGACAAACTTTTTGAAATAAATCAATAGGTTTACAGTTGATTTGAAGTGCGTTGAAAATAGATAAACGTTCGTTTGCGGTTCACTTTATACATGCAACTTTTCTTATTATTCACTTCGTTTTTCCCATATATTATTTTATTTTCATTTTTATTGTTATTGTAGTTGAGCCTGGTTTTTATTACATTATTTAACATTCAGTATGAATTACATTTTTGACTTGAAATTTATGGATCGTATTTGCTTCAGATGTATGAAGTAAGAAGTGAAACGAATTTCTCAATAATTTACACACACACACACAGAGAGAGAGAGAGAGAGAGAGAGAGAAAGAGAAAGAGAGAGAAAGAGAAAGAATGAAAAACATCACAGTGAAACTGATTGTTTACACAAAAAACAAAATTGAAAATGCCATGGCAATGCAACGACCAGCACCGCCATTCACAAATGAAGGAAACCGAAAAGTGTTTATCTCTCTCTGTATGTGTGTCTTTCTCTCTCTTTTGAGATAAATTTAAAGATGAAAGTACTTATGATTAAACCGATAAATATCCAACGTTTATGTCAGACTGTCTTCGCCTGTTGTGTAAAATCAATCGATAGCGGCAACGGTGATGATTGATTCGAACCGATTTCAAACGAAAATGAAAATAACAATTTCAATACCTTTATGGGAAATAGTGTGAAAAGCAAATTAAGGCAAACATTTTATGAATATGAAAATAATCAGTGTTAAATGTATGATATACAACACCAATAGATTACAAATCCACATGAAAATTCATTAAATTTAAATTAATGGGAGAGTTTTTGAAATTTCTCAGCTTAGCGATAATGAGTGTTTGTTTTTGTTTTCGATAAATTTTTAATTGATTAGAAATCATGGCAACGAAGTTAAAAATGATAAAATCAAATGATAAATTAACACAATAATATCAAATAAATATTCCGACATCATCAATAATTAAAATATTTCAAATGATATGAGTTTTGTACTCAATGCAGTGGTTGAAATGTGATTTTAGATAAATATTGATATTTGAAACATATCTCTGTGGAATGGATTAATTTGTAAATTAGTCAAATGATACATGGAAAATAGATGGAAATATGAACGATATGATTGGAATGAGAGTCTCATGATGAAATGTATCATTGTGCCAATGGTTATGATTGGTATGAAATTCATTAATGCTAAAATGCCCATAGATCAATTTAAAATCTCTGTGCGTTCGGGATGACGCGTTGAACATTACAAATCTTTCAAGCACACAAAACACTTTGCATCAAAATACAAAATCTAAAATCTAAAATATAATAATATCTTAAGGCGGTTTTTTTTTCGACTATTAGCTACTTTACAAACATTAGCAATGGGGCATCAAACCAAATGTAATCCACTGTGTAAATATAAACTGATGGTGATGGTTGGTTTGTTTGTGCACTTTGGTTTTGTATGCGTGTGTGTTTGCGATAGGAACTGGAATAGATAGAGAGAGAGAGAGAGAGAGAGAGAGAGAGAGAAAGAGAGAGAGAGAGAGAGAGAAAGAAAGCGGGAGAAAACGAGAGAAAGAATGAGAGAAAGAGGGCGAGACAGAGAGAGGAAGAGAAAGAAGAGAGAGAGAGAGAGAGAGAGGGCGAGACAGAGAGAGGAAGAGAGAAAGAGAAGGCGAAGGAGAGAGGGTGAAAGAGAGAATAAGAGAATGATAGAATGAGAAAGAGAGAGAGAGAGAGAGAGAGAAAGAGTGAGTGCCCGTATTCATCTTCATCTGATATTAAATAACAAACAACCTTAACAGTCTTTTGTATGAAATGTTGCTGCCACCACCATCATCTCTGCTGACGTCGTCTCATACTCAATGAAACATTCACATCGACTTTATGCGGATATGCGTAAAATGTTAGCAAGTATGTTTTTTAGTCTTTTTCGTGCTGTTTGTACGGTTGTTGCTTCTATTCAACACCATCCTCCTCCTCAATTTTCATGAAATTTTCCCCCATCTCACCATTTTAAAATTCCCGTTTCAAGTATGTGGCAAGGCTCACTTTCTGTATATTTATTTATTTATTTTATTTTTTTTTTTTCAGCCAACATAGTAAACATAATACTTATTCATATAAAAACCATTTGAAAATCTTTTACTTGAGTAAATAATAATTACCAACGTACATATTCGTATGTACAAACTTTAATAATTTTACACACCGATTTCAGTGAGTTTAAATCTTTCATTCTCTTTCTCTCGCATACACACCAGCTTATCATATTCATCAAATCACATGCATCTCAAGCATAACTGTTGTTTACGTTATACCATTAATATTCAACTGTAGCAAACTTGCATTATCAATTGAATATTAGATGTGTTTCATCCGTACAATTCATAAATATCTATGTTTTCTTGACGCTTGTGTATTTAGCACGTATCTATTGGAATTCTGTCGAAAGGTAAATTGAGTCAACAAAAACTAATAAGAAAAAAAAAACGAATTTTGAACATTTCAAAATTCAAAACATTTATTCAAAGTGAAAAAAATGTGCTTTTGTTGACAGACAAATGAAAATTTCTGTCGATGAATAGTCTTATGCTGAAAATCAAAGTGTATCATTTTTATCATTGAGTTAAGTAATGATATGCATTTTTCTGAAGATTTACGCTAATTTTTGGTTAAGAATAAAAAAAAAAAAAAATGGCTGAAACAAAAATTGTCCTCTTAATACTATGGCAGCTGAAAGACTATCATGAATGACACAACAAAAACCAACCTCTTTGCAATTGCAATGCAGTGGCAAAGAGATTTGCGAAAAGAGGAGAGAAAAAAAAACAACACAAAACCTATCCACTTAAAATTCAAGCGCTCAAATCAGAGCCCACTTTTTTATTACTTTTTTCTCTATCATTCGCTCTGTATCTCTCTTTTTCGCTCTTTTTTCACTTTTGTATGTGTTCGTGTGTGTGTGTGTGTAATGCACATAATTGGGTATTTACATGAACGTTCTCATCAATTGAGCTGAAGTATGCTCTTTACGTTTTGAACGGCAAATGCAACAGAGAGCCCAACAATAAAACTGTGCACTTCTTTTTCTTCTCTGTTTGCCACCGAAATGAAATGTGAACACACGAATGGGAACGAAATCAAATGAATTGAAAGAAAAGAAGCAACAAAAAAAAACAAGAATTTTAAAAATATATGAAAGAATCAGCAACATAACCTTATAACATAATGCCATTAATCACAACCCTTCACATTTATTTTGATTCACATTTGTATTTGGTTTGCAGTCGAATTTTGCCGTTTTATAATTTCTTTCCACCAATCAGATATTTTCAAAACACAAATACACGGATTTTTTGTTTGTTTCACTTTCTCTCTCTCTCTCTCTCTCTCTCTCTCTCTCTCTCTTTCTCTCTCTCTTTCTCTCTCTCTCTTTCTCTCTGTCTCTCTGTCTTATTTTGATGAACGACGACAGCTCAAAGCAAATGATGCAAAAGACAAAACAAACGATAAATAATAATACTGAAAATCCAACAATTTCCCTTAATTATTTTCGATGATATTATGCAAATGAATGCAAAACAATATCTATCCGATATATGAATGTATATGTTGTATGAGCATGTGTATGCAAATACGGAATATATGAAATATAGCATTGGCAAATCAACGGCATCAACATTAGCCGGTAATTCAATATGTTTTTTTAATTAAATAAAGCAAAGCGATCGGCAAGACAATGCTTAACCCAACTGAGATCAAGTATGGGAGAATGTGGAAAAGGTAAAGGGAGAGAGAGAGAGAGAGAGAGAAAAAGAGAGAGAGAGAGAATGAGAGAGAAATTAAGATAAAGAGAGCGAGGGCAAGAGTGGGTGGATGGGCAGAGGGAGAAAGAAAAATGGAAATATCAAGTATTCAAATTTCATACATGAGAAAAAGCGATTCAGAATTAGGGAGTAAATGAAGTCATCATTATAGCCATTGAAAAAAAAAAAAAAAAAAAACGAAGAGAACTGGAAAAACAAAAATAAGTGCATCGTATTGCCTTTCGTTTTTAAAAATAATGTGCATTCATTTTTCCAAAATGGCAAACAAAAGGTTGATTTGTGTTTTGTGTGCTTGTTTCTTTCCTTCTATTTTGAAATAAAAATAAATGGGATCAGTATGAAACTCAGCTGAAATTCAATAGAGAGTGAGAGTTCGAGAAACTGTCATGGCTCCCAATGTATTCACTCTAAGACAAAACAACAACAATAATAACAACATCGTCGTCATCATCATCGTCATCGTCTGGCCATGAAAAATCTAGAAACGGAAAGCAAAGATTATAGAAAAATTCCCGCGGGACTGTACACATTTATTCAGTTTATATAGATGTATATATTCGCATTGAGTGTTGATAGGCAATAAAATAATGGAGCCAATGAATCATAAATTGCAGAGTCTGGCCATAAAATAGAAACACATTCCAGTTTAACATTTTTGTATTTTCTTTTTGTGTTTTGATGTTGTATTATTTGTGTTGCATATGGTTGAAACGCACATCACTTTTATCAGTGTATACGAGAAAGTGATGAAACGACTTTGGTTTTTTCTTTATCATACGCACGTACACACACACACACACACACACAAAGATACAGATACACATACATAAATGTGCATGCATAGGCAAGTTACGATTTATGCGGTTCGATAACAACAACAACAACAACAACAACAACAACAACAACAACAACCGCTTTTCAGGATGATACCATCTCAAATTCATTTCGATTTCATGCCATTTACTGGTAAATCGAAATGTCGCGGTTTTTCGCATTCAGTCTTCGATTGCTTTCGTTAAAATCTCTATCGCTACGTCGTTCTATGTTGCCATCCTGGCTAGGAGGGCTCCACGTGTGTGTATCTTTATATATATATATATATATTGTGTGCATTTTGATTTTATATGCGTTTCAGAGACTTTAGATTTTTTTTTTCTTGGTTTTGTCGCTTCTTTGTTCGTTTATTGTCTTAGATGAAGATTTCCCCCGTTTTTGAAAAGTGCACATATTTCGGCAATGCTGATTTAATTTCGTATTCGTTTCATTTTATTTTTTATTATCATCACGAATATATTTTACTACCTTTATTAAATGCTCTTCCATCCAATCATTAAAGCGGTTATTTATTATGACATGAAAACCAACTTACTGACGGGAGAAACGAAAAAAAAAAAAAGAAGAATATGTAAACGTTGGTGTGTGTGGGAGAAATGAGGAGTGTGGACGTTCGCATTTCTTCACCCTTGTTGCAACACATAATAAGTCAAGCAACGGTGGCTGATGATGTGGCCCGGCATGTTGCTTTTTTTTTTTTGCTTGTGTTTCTATGTGGCTTTGTTTTGTCCTCTGTATAAATGTGAATGTGCGTAAAACCAGATACGTCATAAGAATCGAAATGAGATCATAACTGTTCCGGCAGTGAAACCGACTAAATGTTCAAACAACCAATGATATCAAAATAAATAAAGCGCTCATACACACACACACACACACACACATTGAGAGTAAATATTTAATTGACACTGCGATACCGAATGCTATTAACCATTTTTGATCCCCACACAATTTGCAATCGTTTCTCGCGACCATTACATTTTGGATACATTTTAATTTCAACAAAAACCACTTTTTATGTTGCATTCAATGAAAATGTAACATGTGTGAACAGTTCCACTGTGAACAGTAAAAATTTATTTCCGAATTTAATTTCGACAAGTTTAAATGTTTTGTGACAGTGAATCGAAAAAAGCATATCATTGAATCGAAGCATATGACCCATTTGAGTCAATGTTTAAGCAATTGTGTGTTATGTTTGTGGCAAACAGTTTGCCAATATGCAATTTTTTTCCAATTTGAATTCCAACGAAATTTCTTGAATTTCGATTAATCATCAAAACATAGACAAATTGTATCATTGATTATCCAATAAATTTGGATTAAATTATAAAAATGACCAAAAAACAATATATGGCTACACGAATGAATGAATGGACGGATGGATGAACGGACAGATGGATGCATAGTTGTTCTAAGAATTGGTTTTGGCGTGAAAATGGGCAATAAAAATGAAGCAAATCAACCCTAAAATTATCGGAAATGAACGTAAAATGCCAACAACACCGCACATTCTGGCACTGGTAGTTGATGCAGGAAAAAGCATAACCACTCCCCACTGTTACCATGATCACATCATACGAAAAACTCATTAAAATTGTGTGTTCAATAAAAATAAGTGTAAGTCTCTCTCTCTCTCTCTATCTCTCTCTCTATATCTCTCTATGAGTGCGAATGTATGTATGCAGTATGCACGTTAAATATTATGTCCGGCTATAATATTCGTTCACAATGGTATCGCATAAAAATGCAAATGGTATAATTTAAAAATTACTTTAATGAAAATCAACGACACGACTTAATAGAGAGTTTGAAGAAAGAATGAACAGTAACAACAACGAAAAAAAGAACAAAAAAAAAACCTCATACATAGAGAGAGAGAGTGAGAAAGAGAGAAAGAGAGATAGCATATATATCCGAAGCCAACACCAAAATTGCATTGTACCAAGTCGAGAAAGTTTCAAAATTGAAGGTAGATTTTCTATAATAACAGTTTCGATCCTTAATATTGTATGGCATTGCCGCTTTGCTTCAATATGGTTAGAGATGACTGACTGACTTGTTGGCTGGCTATCTGGCTGGTTGGTGCATGAAATGCAAACGAGAAATCTGTTTTGAACGAGAACAGCAATGCATAAATATATTGAAGCAAAAAAAAGAAAAATAGAATGAAAACAATAAATGAGAGGCCATAAAAAGAATTCCAAATCCACAATGTGAGCAAGAGAAAATAAAAGTCGACGAGATGCAGAGAGAACGAGGAGGAGTAGGAGAAGGAGAAGGAGAGAGAAGGAGAGAGGAGGAGAGAGGAGGAGAGAGAGAGAAAGAGAGAGAGAAAGAAAGAAAGAAAGAAAGAAAGAGAGGGAGAGAGAGAGAGAGAGAGAAAGAGAAAGAAAGAAAGAAAGAAAGAGCGGGAGTGAGACCAGGAATAAAAGCGACGAACGATAGATAGAAAACGAACCTACAAAACTTTGGACATATTCATAAGCAAAAATTCAAGCATGGAAATGTGTAATAAGAGAGATAAAGATATATATATATATATATATAAGAGAGAGAGAGAGAGAGAGAGAGAGAGAGAGAGAGAGAGAGAGAGAGAGAGAGAGAGAGAGAGAAGCATAAGCGTGAGAGATATAGTGAGAAAAATAGACGAGGAAAAGATAGAAATTTATATTAATAATAATAATAATAGTTTGCGATAAAAAAAAAGACGCCGAAGTAAAATCAATTTAAATTTTTATTAATAGAGGGTATGGAAATACTTTTTAGCAGTTAACATAATGTTCCACCTCGCTTGAATATCGCGAGCGCTCGTCGATCTCAACATGTTCACTGAGAAATATACATCGAACGCATCACATACCACTTTGATCCAAGTGCAACTTTGCTCAAAGCCAATTATTGCTTCTATGCACATCACTAGTGGACTATTTCTCTGTTATGTTTTTTCTACCATCTTTGCTTCGCCATGCAAAAAAAAAACATGTGTAAAATGTAATGTAAGCAACACACGACAAGAACAAAAAAAAAAAAACAAAGATTAAAGACAGAAAAGGATAGTGAAGGAAGCGACAAAAGTGGGTATGGAACAGCATAACAATGATAATAAAAATGGGCACATAAGATGAACAAAACGTTCTGTCGAACGATTTGCGGTTTATGTGCAGTTGTGGGTTTGTGCAATACGATACGCAAAACATTGCGAAGAAAAAAAAAACAGAAGCAACATCATCCACACACCGGAAGACCGATTCAATGAGCAACATTCAAGGAGAATGAGAGAAAGAGATGAAGTGAGAGGGAGGGCGAGAGAGAGAGAGGGGGAGGAGAGATTGAGAGAGAGAGAGAGAGAGAGAGAGAGAGAGAGAGAGAAAGAGTGAGAGAGAGAGAGATTGAGAGTGAGTGACGGAATGAGAGTGACGAAATGAGTGAACGAGAGTAAGAGAGAAAAAGAGCGAAAGAGAGAAATAGAGGCGAGAAGGAAAAAAAAACAAAACACAGCATTTTTTGTGCAAACCAAATAATCGAAAAGAAACCCCAAACTCATCGAAAAACTTGTACGCATTGAATAAAAATTATTGAAGAAGCAAGCGTCCAAATAAAACCGATAAAATGCATGCCTGAATGTCATTCAGTAACAGCCGAACAAAGACGCAAGTTGTGAAAATTTTTCTTTGCCAAAAGTAAGCAACGAACATGCAGTTAAATGATGTAGCAAATCGAATGAAAAGCAAAATCGCTTGTTTGGATACAAATGGGTTTCATATCAAAAACATTGGACACACCGGTGTGTCCGAAAGATGAACAAAACCAATATCATAAAAATATCGCCACAAAAATGAAAACGACATTGGCAAATGCAAACACACATTGTCTACACTGAATGACGATGAATTTGAGGAAGCACATTTTTGTGGTGATGCAATTTCTGAGCTTAACCAAGGTGTGGATATGTGAGTGTGAGTGTGAGTTTGAATGTGAGTGTGAATTCGATGTAAGAGCGAATAAGCGTCACCTTACTTGAGCGTCCGTAAAAGTAATTGAACAACGATTGCCGTGTAAAAAATGGCCACACTTATTGGTGGTGCATAAATACACCTTAGAGATTTGAATATTCTTAGTTTCTTTTCTTTTCTTTTCACTTTCATTGTGCAGCAAAAGGAGACGATGTTTATTCGAAGTAAGCTGAGTCACTAGCAACGCATCATTTATTATGCAATCCAAATGTAATCTTAACATTTTACGGCTGTTTTTCGACCATCGCATATCGATGTAATAGCACATTCAACCCAAATGTAATCATTTGTATTTTTCTCCTATTTTTCTCAATGGATTCTCTATGGAAACGAATTCATATACTTAACGTCAACTTGCCGGCTTGTTTTATTCAAAATTGCAGTATTCGATCGTTCACTCACAACTCCAAAAATTTTGTTCATGATTTAGTGGACAAAACTGATATTTACTTTTTGTCAAACGATTTTCTTTACACTTGCAATTCTTCAATTTGTTTTCTACACAATTCATCTCTTCTTCATACACTGATTCAAATCTATTGCAAATTCCAAAATCGATTTTTTCCAATTGAAATATTACAACAGAGTTTGTATAAATTTGAACATTTTTCATTTTATTTCGTATTTGGTTAGCTATAGCAAATTTTGATGCCAACAAAAGAAACCAATTGAATCAATTTTATTATTTGATTGTCATCGCATCTCTAACCCAAATAAATTATTTGCACAAAAGCGAAAGAAAAAAAATAAACCAGTTTATCAAATATTCATAAACGCATGTGGATGTGGTGCGCTTAACCTTTAATATAAACAAATAAAATAGACCGATTCGGTTTATGTGTCCAAAGTCAGTGGCAATTGCTTTGGTTTCGATGCTATTTTTCCTGTGTGTCCCTTTATTTTGGTTTATTTGCGTGTATGTGTCATCGCCCTTTGCTCCCTGAATGCATTTTTATGTATACAACGGATAAATAGCTCTGCCACTCTCTCTCTCTCTCTCTCTCTCTCTCTCTCTCTCTCTCTTTTCACAATTTTTCCATGTGCGTTCTATGTTTGACTATTTTGGCCCGGGTTTTTTTTTTATTGGTGGTTTCATTTCCATTGAAAGAAAGCGAAAGTGAGTGAGGAAGAGAGCGTGTGCAACTCATTTTATGTGTTTTCATTTCGTTCTAAAAGAAGAAGAAGAAAAACGAAATGCATCGAATATTTACGACAAAACATCGTGTCGCGTATCTCAAACACCATCCATATTTACACAAAGCAAACGGTATTATTTATCATTTGCGACGGAGATATTTAATTTTATTAGTACGACACAATGAATATTTAATCGGATATCTAAAGTCAAAGTGTATACACATTGTCAAAATGTTGTTTGTTGTCACTGATGCGCTACGTTGTTTTTGCGGCTTTTTTTCATACTCTCTCCCACTCTCTTTCCCTTTCTCTCTCTCTCCCTTTCTCTCTCTCCCTTTCTCTCTCTCCCTTTCTCTCTCTCCCTTTCTCTCTCTCTCTCTCTTTCTCTCTCTCTTTCTCTCTCTCTTCTGTGTTCTCTCTCTTTCCCTCTCTGTCTTCTCCTATCTCTTTCTCCATACAAAAATTTCCCCCAAATACATCCTCTCTATGTCTATTCAACATTGTGGAAAATGTCACCAGTTAAGAAGCATTCAAAATAGGCGCAGTGTTGAGTAATCGAAAACACCAACTAGAACAACAATAACTCATGCATCTTTATACAACCGATCATAATATTCACATAATCCCTTCAACATATGTATATATAATTCTCACGCTGTTAATGCTTTTTACCACTAATGTTTGTTTGCCTTTTATTCTAATCCTCAATGTCCATTCTAGTTATTCTTCAATATATTCATTACGTTGAGTCAATTTCAAATCGGATGCATACTTTTATTAACCGCTCCCTATCTCTTTTCATTCCTCTCTATATCCCTCAATAACTATCTCCTCTGGCTACATGTTCTGTTTCCTATTTCCTCTTTAATATCAAATTATTTTGTTTTGTTATTAAACAATTATTACTGTCATCAATGTGGTTTTGTAAACCAAATGCAAACAACTATTATGCAAAAAAAAAAAAGTACCATTGCCATATCGAAACCCTCGATTCGAGAGGATGATACAAGCATAATTCACCTATTGATTATAATAAATATGCTTCATTTTTACTATCACATGCCTTTTCACTCGGACACGTGACCTTCACATATTACATTTCACATCTAATCGGCTTGGTTTTCTTAAGCTCATTCAAAAATTTTTAAAACTAACATCAAATTACATATTTTTGCGTATTCGCTTTTTATTCGTTTGAATATGGAAAATAAAATTGAAATTAATTCATTTGAAATTAAAATATAAATTTTTGGAGGATAATAAACGGAATTTTAGGGAAAAAAAGGATCAGAATACGAAGAACATTAGCGAGTAAATTGGCTAAAATGAAAAATTGAATAAATAATTGCCAAATAATCGTTGTAAATGATGAAATATTCGTTCAAGTTCGTAAATTCCTGTTGTCTTCATTTTTATTTCAAACAGTTAAGCTAATTTTTGATAGGTAAGAAGTTTATGATTGTAAGTGCACTGAATTTTGTAGTTTCGAGTCTCGTGTAAACACATTTTTTTTTCATCAAATCTAAACAATTTAGTTAAAAATGAATAAAATAAAGATGAATTTTTCATGAAAATTTCATCATGCTGTCTAGTAGTTTTTCAATGAAGTTTCAATGAGTTTAATATGTGTAATTCATTCTTTTATACATAAATGTAATTGTCAATACAAACAATGTAATGATCGAACAAGTTAGTGTTTTCTTCATAAAATAAAATGCGCAAATGGGCAACACATATACAGACATACAAACAGAGACGCAAACATGATTTTACACAGAACACGTTTATAGAATTTCGTTAATCCTTATAAACTGCAGTTTTTATTTAAATTTGATAGCCCAACATTATCATGTTGTTTTTTTGGTATTTTCATTATTTTGTTTACTTAATTCTCACACTGCTGACTTGAAAAGTGTCATCTTGTCTGTTGAATTGCATGTATTGCACACATGTGAATGGACGTATAATCGATTTTCAAAATATTTTCTTTTGTTTGCCCATGAACTGGTTCGTTATCTGTCGACACACAATGAGTGAATAGAGAAGAAATGTTTTTTTTTCTTCTCGTTTCGTCGACAAAATCAAATTTTATGATAATTGTACCACTAGATTGGAAGCGAGAGAGAGAAAAAAAAAAGAGAAAACTATTAATTCGTTTAATGCATTATTTGGTATAAAGTAAATTTTATGATTGTTCAGTTATAAAATCAGTTGGGTGTATTGAAGAGGAATGAGAAACGGGTAATCTGTCTTCAAATTGTTAGCACGTTGTGACGATAACATGTGGGCCACAATGAAAATCAAACACCGTTCATCGTAAATTGTTTGCTTTTTCTCTCTCTCTCTCTCTCTCTCTCTGTCTCACTCTCTCTCTCTCTTTCTCTCTCTCTCTGTCTCACTCTCTCTCTCTCTCTTCTCTCTCTCTCTCTCTCTCTCTCTCTCTGTCTCACTCTCACTCTCTCTCTCTCTCTCTTTCTCTCTCTCTCTTTCTCTCTCTCTCTTTCTCTCTCTCTCACTCTCTCTCTCTCTCTCTCTTTCTCTTTCTCTCTTCTCTCGTCTTGTTCTGGTCGTTTGTAAAGCTTTTTTTTTTTCTCTTCTCATTCGTGCATTTCGATACGTGTGCGCCCATGATTTTCAGAGAACCATACCAAATGCCAAAACAATAACAATATTCGAAGACAAAGAGGAAATTTATATGTAAAATACAAACATTCTTATATCGCTTGCACACGACTACCAAACGCACACAACACACTGTATGAAAAAAAAAAAACTTAATTCAATGCAAATATTTACGGATATACATTTTTTCCATTAACTAATGAAGTTTCGAATCGTTTTGAATCGTCATCTTTACCATTGACATCGCATCTTTATCGGTATGTATCGGCGGCGACCATGTGCTTAGCTTATCGAAATCGTTTTTTATTTCTTTCTTTCTCTCTCTCTCTCTCTCTCTCTCTCACTCTCTCACTCTGTCGCTCGCTCGCATCGCTCGTGTGTATATTTGCAGCCAAATGGTGTAAGGAATCAAGCATTCTATAGACAAATTACACGAAATCACAAAACAACGATACGTTTTGCAATGGATGGGGCGCGCATATTTACGTGCTTCATGCGCGAAAAACATATCGTCCGGAAGAACATTAACTAAATCGAAACGAATCGAATCGGTATGAACCAAGTATTTGGTATGAACAATGAACGATGACGACGACAACGGCGGCGGCGACGGCAACAACTTCGAAAACGAAAACGACAAATTCAATAAACAAACGAAAGAATGAAAAGGAAAAATCCCAACCGTCTGCAATTCAACTGAATTTATCGAGAGTATTGAAGAATACTTGTTCCAGCAATATTAACGATTGCCGTCTTATTCTGGCGACCCATTTGCCATTGTCTTATATTTTTACTATTTTGTCTTCTTGACAATGTAAATATATGATAAAAGATAATTTATTTAAATGTAATGCTCTTTGACTCGACTGATAGTGGTCCTTTTTATAGATTACTGTCTACTTAACTACATATATGGAACAGGACCTCTTTCATCAATGCTAACTCGTCTTCTTCTTCTTCTTCTTCTTATTTTTTTTTTCTCTTCTTCTTCTTCTTGGTCTTCTTCTTTTCATCATATTCGATGCCATTCACGATTTCATCTAAAAATTATTACACACAATGGCATACACAGTGGGCCGCATCTTTGTGCGCAAATAAAATATGGCATTGTTTGTTTCTTACCACGCATAATTTTCGATTCAATGAAATTAAACGAAACGGAATCGCAATGCTTTATTTCATCTTCAATACGGTACTTTATTATTTGCAATCACTTCGGTGCTTTATTATTAACAATCATTTGATGCAATGATGCTTTTAACATCGATGACCATTTATTGAATGAACCATTGCTGGCGCACCAAATTTGACTCAATGTGATAAACAAGAAAGAGTAAGAGTAAGAAAAAAAAAAAATAAACGAAATAAAAACATTTGGAGTCGATGACACATGAGATCACTCTTTGCCCTATTCGATTTGCGCTTGATCACCGTGTTACACACTCATTATAGTTTCATTTGAACATTCAACTTTGATTTCGAATTCGATTTATTGGTTTTCATTTATTTTCTACGCTCATATTTTTCTTTTTATTTCGTTTTCTGTTTATTTCTTGAATTTTTATGAACTTTTTATTTTGTTTTTTTTTTTTTTTTTTTCTCTCGTTGAAATTTCCAGATTGGAATTGTGCGTGTGCTTATTGCATATCTGTGCATCTGAGAATGCGTATGGGTTTTGTTTAATTTGAAATGTTTATGAATCTATATAAATTAGCAGAATGTTTACATTTGTTTTATCGTTCGTTTCCCACATTTTTTCGGTCTCCATTGGTTGGATTAGCTTGTGTGCGGTCTTTTGGTTGGGATGCCTTTGGCCCCTCTTTTATTCACTCATTTTTCTTTTACTCTCTGACTCCATTTCTATATATATCCCTTTCTCTTTCCTTCTTTCCCTCTTACACTCATTTTTGAATCTATTTCTCTCATTCAATCTCACTTCATCTTTTTCTCTCTCACTTCATCTCTTTCTCTCTCTCTCTCTCTCTCCCTCTCTCTCACTTCATCTCTTTCTTTCTCTCTCTCTCCCTCTCTCTCACTTCATCTCTTTCTTTCTCTCTCTCTCTCTCTCTCTCTCTCTCTTTCTCATTCTTACGTAATTCTCAGTGGCAGCATACACAAAGCCAATTCTATGATTCAAGTACATTTTCTGTATGTAATTAACATTCTAGCGGGTAATATTCATCAATGCGCGTCCTTAAAACATAATATATGCATTTGAATAGTCCATGTTTGTTTATCATTAGGCGGCTGTTTCGTGCCGCTTACGTACAAATTTTAAAACAATCATTTCGTAACTAAAAGAAATTTCATTTTTGTTTCTCTCGGTCTCTCCTTCACTCACTCTTTCTTTTCCTCTAGCGCTCTCTCTCACTCATCTCTTTATTTTTCACTCCGAAAAAAAAAGTGATGAGATCGACGCATGCAAAATGAAAAGTATCTCTCGACTGAATGAAGTCACACGCTCAATACACAAAAGTGAATGAAAACTCCAATCAACATTGAGTCAAACGAAGAGCATACAATTTTCTCCTCAACACCGACAAAAATGCAAAAAAAATGAAAGAAAATATATATACAAAACACACTGAAATATTCTGAGCTGGCTTTTTTGTTACCGCGCACTTGTTATGTGCACTCGTACTAGCTTGCCGCTACACACCAAATATTTTTAATTAATACGTAGCAAAACAGTGAATTATTTAACGCTGACATAATAATTTCCACAAGTTGCACTGGTTGGTGTATTGACGGTTTTTGCAGAGACCGGCAAAATTGGTGATCAAATATACTGTGCAAAATGAAAAAAAAAAAAAAAAAAAAAAAAAAAAATAAGCCATGAAAGACAAATAGAATCTTAAACCGTCCAATTACCTTTACAGATAGATGTTGAGAAGAGCGA
>JAQOWM010000568.1:2665000-2675000 GCA_029041755.1 Resseliella maxima
AAATAGCACTCACATTCGGTCAAAAAATCAAATTCAATCTACCAAATACTGAACATAACCAACAATAACAATAATAATAATAATGACGACAAATAGAATAAGTAAATAAAATCTACCTATATTTTAGCCATATCAATGGTTTCTCGATGGAGATGGAGATCAAACATATTATTATAATAGGTTTAATGGTTGTAATAGTATTGTTAAATAATACAAGAAAAAAAACATACACATGAGCTGAGTAAAGAAGAAAAACAGAGGGATTGAAAGAAGTATAAGAAAGGCAAGAAAAAAAAAAGAAGAGCGAGAGACGAGGAAGAGTTGAAGAAGGAAAACGAGTATGAAAGAGGGAGAGAGAGAGAGAGGGAGAAAGAGAGAGAGAGAGAGGGAGAGAGAGAGGGAGAAAAAGAGAAAGAGAGAGAAAGAGAGAGAAAAAGAATGAGAGAAGTTGAGCGATAAAGAAAAAGAGAGGAAAAGAAAGAGCAAATTCTAAGTGTGACTCTCATACAACCGTGAAACTGTTTATATAGTGCATTTTGATGAGTTTGTTCGAGTAAAAATGTCGATTGAAATGAAAATGGATAAATATACATATATTTCACGGTGAAATTGAAATGGAATAAGCGATACACAAATATCGGTCGATAGAGAAAAAAATAAAAGGGTTTAGATTTTCTTTTTCGGTGACACCATTTTATCCGAATCCAGTTTCATTTTTATTGCATTTTTAATCGTATGTGCATGGACGGTATTTCCGATGACAATGATCGGTTGCATTGTTAAACGAGTATCATGAGATATGAGAGAAAAAAAATTTACATTACTGAGAACAAAACTTATTGACTTATTCGTTATAAAATGCCCCATTCAATTGGATGTTTCAGCCGGATGCAAAACAAACTAAAACCCTAATCTCGAATTCCAAATTCTCTGCATGAAATGGATATTTAATGGAAAAATTGTCGTTGTAAGAGGAAGGAAACAATAAAAAAAACACAAGAAAATTTTTTTTTAATCTATTACGCTTTCAATTGAATCGATTATCAGCAAACAATTTCTGTTACATCGAAAAAGTATAATAAAATTAATTAACTAATTGATAATTAGGTATGCTGACACTTTGCACGCCTTGTTTCACTCCAATATCGGTTTCTATAAATGTGCACATTGTGTAAACAAAAATTTCAATTTGACAGAGAATGAAAACAATAATGGTTTTGTAGAAGAGAAACGATTCAGATTTGTTTAATACAAACGAAAAAGAAAGAAAGAAAGAACGAAAAAAAAAAAACAATAACAGCAACATCAACAGCAATACCAACAATAACATTAAATGAGAAACAGAGAGAAAACGTAATATAACTAATAAATTTCCATTTTGTACTTACCACCAACTGGCATATGCGAATCCCATACAAACGGCTATTAGCAATGTGAATGTCATCAGCGGTGGAACGTGATTATTTCTTTTTGAACCAATCATGGTAAATTATGTGTTGTATAATTTTATATGTCACAATACTTGGCCGGCTCTTTTTTCTTTACTTTATATTTCTTTTCTATCTTTTTTCTCTTTCTTCAAGTCTTTTCTCTATTGCTGGCTCTCTTGATGTGTTTGTTTGTTTGTTTTTTTTTTTTTCTTATAATCGTCCAGCTAAGAATCAACTGTTGATTTTCTCAATTTTCCACGTCAATGTTATTTTTTCATTTACTTTTTCCGTCGAAAATTTCTTTTATGAATCTCTTTTACGCTCACAAGCGTTTTCCGTTTTTGTCTTCTTTACTTGTTTTGTATATTTTCTTTCTTTCTCTCTCTTTCAAACGAAAAAAAAAGAAAAAAAAAAAAAATAATTTGTATCAATAAATGTTGAAATGCAATCACGGCCAACTAAATATTCTTTTTTCTTTTTTAATTTTCAAGTTTAATTCGATCGATGGCAATCTGTTAGTGTATTTTAAACTTTAACATGTGTGTGTATAAAATGCACACTGTCGGTATAACTATCTTGGTTTTAATTGTGGAAAATTTGCAGAAAACTTCATACATACGAAATATAATCATAAGTACAACGAAATCAAAAAGATTTCTCTCTCTCTCTCTCTCTCTCTCTCTCTCTTCCTCTCTTTCTCTCTCAATTGAAATAAAAGAAAAATGAAACAAAAAATCGGCTTTTTTTTTCCTTTCGATTTTACGTGAATATATGATCGTGCGCGTACACCAAAATATGTTTGCATTGGTTGCTCTCGCCGAGAGCTGTTCTCTTCCTTTGCGGATTGTTTGTTTGGACTGTCGTCACTTAGCACGTTTTGCGCGTCTATTTTCCGATTCCGAAAGTGTTAGGAATTTTATTTGTTTCTTTTGCTCTCTCCCTCTCTTTCTCTCTCTCTCTTGGTCCATGTCCCTTTCGATGCTTTCTCATTCATTCGCACCAATTGTAATCGATTGTTTTTCTTGCTGAAACAATTTTTTGTTGTTGTTGTTGTTGTTGTTGTTGTTTTCTTCTTTCATTTGTTTGTTCATTTTTGTTTTGCGTTTTTATTTATGCGTAAAATGCAGTTGTGACTGAATTTCGATGTGATACTTTTTGCTTTGTGGTCGTTGCTACCGTTCTGAATGTGTTCATATCAACTATTAATATCAGAATATGTTTTGCTACTTCGAATGTTTCTGCTTTCGGTTAATGCTGGAAGGAAACATACAGTTTTTTTTTTTTATTCTCGTGTATGTGAGGAGTGTGTGTGTGTGTGTGTTTGTGCCATTCGTGTGATCTTTAATAATCTGGATATTTATGTGGATAATTTATTGGTTTGATTGAAGAAGCATACGAGACGAGGTAATTTTTATTCCCCTTTTTTGCATTCAGAACAATTACACCAATGGCATCTTTTTACAGAACATTTGATTTGATCATTTCAACTATTTTTTTCATTTGTGTCTGTATGTATGTGAATGTGTTGAAAATGCATGAAAACAACACACACACACAACTCACAAAGTTCACCGGGGGAAAGAAAAATAATCAACGTATCGGTTATTGATCTGAATGCAATCCAATGGCTATTAATAGTGTTTTAATAATTCTTTGACCATTTTTCAAACACGTTTCCATTAAAAACACATACACATCGACCACAAGCAAATTACTAATCACACCATTTTATTTAATTTTAATTTATTTTTATTAAACATAATTGACGTTTCTCCTGTTTTTTTTTCTATTTTTTTTTTTTTGCTCTAATCATATTATTTTTATTTGCGTTAATGATGATCTTTTTTTGTACAATTTCCTGCGTTAGATCTCTTGGTTTTTAAACAGCAAATACAAATAAATGAACCAAACAAGAAGAAAAATTAACAGCAACAATAATAATAATAATAAGAAGAAGAAGAAGAACAAAATATGAATGTGTAACTGAAAAGAAACGATTTATGCAGTCGATTAGCATCCATTTGTGTGTTGATGCTAACGGATTTCGAATCGCCTTTCTATATGATTTGCTTTCAGTCAGACGTTATAGAAGATCCTAAAAACTAGAATCGGATGTCATTGTACCATTTAAGCTGCACGCATATTTCTCTCTCTCTTCCTCTCTCTCTCTTTCTCTCTCTCTCTTTCTCTCTCTCTCTCTCTCTCTCTCTCTCTCTCTTTCTTTCTCATTTCTCTCTCTCTCTCTCTCTCTCTGTGTGTGTGTGTGTGAGTGCTATGATGTGTGTATAACAACTGTATGCTTCAGTTAAAATGTTCCAAAACTGAACACAGTGTGAATGAAAATGTTCATCATGCAATGAACAGATCAAGGAAATCTTGCAACATTTTGTAAAAAGATCAAAGGAAGCTTCAGCCAAGGCTCAATACATAGTATAATCATTTAGCCGCTGAACAAAGCAAACGCTCTCTATTATTATTTTCTGCTTTTTTTCATAGCGGCGTTATTCGTTTGGTTTTTTTTTTTTTTGCAAACATGCAACGACCGAAGTGTGGCAAAGAATGTTAAAATTGCATGAGCTGCCGACACTTTATTATCTTTTCTCTTTGTCTGACTTTCTGTATTTCTCACTCTTTCATTGTTGTCGCATTTTGCAATTAAAGATCGTGATTTCTAATGAAGTTTAATTGTATGACCGAAGAGCCGGATGGTAATTGGTCAAAGAAAATAAATAAAGCAATTAGATGATCTACACGTGGATCGGCTTATCAATGTGACATCAATCATTTCTCACAATTGATCGAAATGTCATTTTTTGTGGCATTGATGATTTGTGTGAGTTTTCATGTTTTTTTCTTCTTCTCCTTTTTTTTTTTTTTTTTGTTCGTTCGACCACGGTACAATTTGCACGGAACATATAATTTATGCAGTTTTTGAAAAAGAAAGTCTCTGTATGAATTACAGAAATAGAAATTCACAAAAATACAAGAGTGATAAAGAAAGAAAATGGTAATACGAATGAGACAGTTGTAACGATTAGAGTTGCTATAATTCAAACCAAGAGATTCAAACTCATCATTTGCCTTCAATATGCATAAATTGTATGAATCTCAATGTTTGCAATGTTCGGCGAAACTGTTCGGCAATGTATGCGCACATTTTGAAATACAACGAGTGACAGAAACAGGCGCACGCTCTCTTTTGCCATTTGTATGATTTTTTAGATACAAAAGACTGCGTTTGAACTTGCGACTCTCTTTACTTGGTGTTTTTTTTTGTTTTTTTTTTTTTTTTTTTCATTTCAAGAAGTGGAAAAGAAGATCAACATCTGGTTGAAATGTATAAATTACTTGAACATGAACGGTTTTGTGGCTGCACCACAAAATGATCAATAAATGCAATGTAAAGAAGAAAAAACATGGAAAGACTGAAAAAGAGCAAAAGAGAGACAAAGAGAGAGAGAGAGAGAGAGAGAAAGAAATAGAGAAAGAGAGAGAAGGAGAGAGAAGGAGAAATAGACTTACTGCAAAAAAGTACGATAAAAATAAAGTAGGAAATTAGAATTTGCTGCAATATGAGTTGTAACTATGAGCAACAACAGCGGCTACAACCGAACAGGCATCAAAATGCAATACCAATCATCAAATGAACAAATCTCGGTTTTACTGGCTGAGATTCTATTCTAGCTCATAGCTCTTCTAAGAATAATCAAGCAATATATCACAGATGCTGGCCATTTCTCTCTGTCTTACATTCAATACTCTTTTTTTTTTGTTGTTGTTCGCATAAACAACGAACCAAAAACACTGAAACACCTCACAAAGCACCACTAAAATGTAACATAACAAGTTGTACATTAGATAAAAAACACACAGAGCGAGCGAGCGAGTGAGAGAGAGAGAGAGAGAGCGAGTGAGAGAGAGAGAGAGAGAGAGAGAGAGAGCCAGAGCGAGAGAGAGCGAGAACGAGAGCAAGAGAATGAGTTGTGAATGGTGATAATCAACGTTTTGACTGGAACTGAACATCACATTTTATGGCCACGAAATCACGGAAAATCCACTTCCTTTCGCCGCATAATTTTCAAACTTAATGCGGTAAGTGTCTTAATTGCCTGAAAATCATTTTCAAATCATCAAGATTGTGTAAACGAATGAAAAGAAAAATGCTTTCCAATGAAAATCACTTGATGAATATTCAAATAGGAATTTTAATGGCGCAAAGAAATGTGTGATTGAAATTCGGGGCTAGCGCTTCTATTCTTTTTGTTCGGAAAAAAGTTTAAAGATCACGTTCGGTGATAGTCACATAAAATTGATTTATGCACATTTTGTCATTTTCAATGTTGATGTTTGCTGTTATATTTTAGTCAATTTCTAGATGATCGCTCATTTCAAAATAAATTTCACTGAATTTATGCTTAAATAGAACAATGACAGTTAATTGTTTGGGGGGGTTTTCTTTTTAGCAAATTCTCTTTTTTTTAAAATGTTTTCTTTGAAATGTGAATGCACATCGCGTGCCTTTAACACCGATAAGATCAAGCAAAATGATTTAATTCAAAATTGACGCGATTTTTTTTCTCTCTTTATCTTCTCTGCTTCATTTCCTTAAAATAAAATTATTACAAAGCAGACAGAGCACACTATCCAACCATGAATTTACTCTATCAACACATCTTAAATGACTGAAAGTATATCGACCAAGTATATAAAATAAAGAAAACAATACAAAAAAAGATTAACAACATTTTCTATTCTATCAAAAGGCATTTTGAGATTCTACATTGCGCGCGTATCAACGTGCGATGAACGATTCCATCATATTTTCTATAAATTATTTACCAACAACAAAACCAATTTTATTGCATTAAAATTATTTGCATAAAAGCCATTTTGATGTTGCGGTTTTATTCGGATGAATGGTTCACTTCATGGAAACAACGTGTGTCAACAGTTGAATTATAAACCGTGTTTCATGTTTAAAGAAATGACTTAGTTACAACATTTTGTACATTTTTCTTTGAATTTTCTACTTGTAAGAATTGTCGTCTCTCTCTCTCTCTTTCTCTTTCTCTTTCTCTTTCTCTCTCTCTCTCTCTCTCTCTCTCTCTCTCTTTCTCTCTGTTTAACTCTCGCTCTCGCTTCAACTCTATTACTTTTCATTTACTCCATTGTAACTATTTCAATCTCTTTATGTTTGGTTTGAACCAGATAATCATAGATGAGTATTATGAATATAAAACGAATGAAAATGTGTGCGAAGATTTTGTTTTCTTTTTTTTTAATTGAAATTCTCAAAGAGATGTTAATATTTTCATTGTTTCTTCATTATAATTCGATTATGTCAGTTTCAATCCTTGATTTTAAGACAATTTTATGATTTGAGCAACCCAATATAAAGTGTTATCAATATCAAGTAAAATTTTTAATAAAAAAAAAATCACCAAATGGTTTCGTCAATATGCGATTGACTAGAAATAAAACTTAAGTACAGCTTTGTGAAACTGGTCGAATTTACACCGTTGCAATTAATTATAAAATTAATTATGTTTTTTTTTTCTTTTTTTTTATTCTTTCGTTCATTCGTCCAATTTTTCTTTCATATCGGTCACATTAACCAGGATAAAATTGAATAAAAAAAAAAAAAAAAAACAAAGATGATGAAGAAGAAGAAAACTTGTAAAACAATCATCCAAATACGATTAATTGGATGGATCGGCCACACATTTACCACAAGTGCAATCGGTTGCACAAGAAATGACCGTTACCACATGATCAATAAACACGCACATACACACTAAATCGAATCAACAAAGGAAGAGAACATCGCCACACAAAATAATCATCATAAAATTCAATTTCAATTTTCTGATAATGATCTACATCGCCAAGTAAATTGTGATAAGCAGATCAAAGATATGCATTCCGTCATTTTCCATTAAATATATTTATAAAAAAAAAAGTGCACGGCTCAATTCATTGCATGCTGAAAATCATATTTTTTTTTTCTCGCTTTATACTTTGCTCAATAACAGAAAATTAAAATCGTAAAATAAAATCGAATTTGACACTTGAAAGAGTCGCCGATATTTTTCTCTTGTTTTTATGTTTGGTTTTTATTTTTGTTTTTTTTTTGTTTTTATTTTTGTTTTTTTTTTGTTTTTATTTTTGTTTTTTTTTTGTTTTTTTTTTGTTTTTTTTTTTGTTTTTTTTTTTTGGTTTGGTTTTTATTGTTTTTTTTTTTTTTTTTTTTAAAAAGTTTGGTTTCTATTTTTATTTTTATTTTGTGTCTGTTTAATCGGAAATTTGCTTCTGTTGAAATTTTCAATTTCAGATGAAGCGCTTGCGGTTCACAACAGTAAAATTATTATTCAAAATCATTTAGTGAGGCTTGAAACTTCTGATTGATTCAGTTTCGATTGATTACATATTGGATAAATTCGCTTCAAATATCTCATTGTTGAAATGGTGAATCAAAAACAAATTTACTTCACGAGAGACCAAAAAAAAAAAATCCCTTTTTATGAAACAAAAAATTATGATTGAATCAAAAGTAAAACGCAAATGGAATCCAACAAAGAATTATAATGCCGACAAAATAAAGAATTAAAAAAAAAAATCAGTAAAAAATAAAACCAGATCGCAACTATAATAGCCACCGCACATAATTCAGGATTATAAAAACAATAATCAAAACAAATATTCACTTGAAAAGAATTGAAATAACTTTTAAGAAACATTCAAAACATAAGAAAATAAAAATGTATTTTTTCTGTTCTGAATGAACATTTTTTATCGAGTTAAAATATTGCCTTATTTTGAATCACATTTTTGTTTTGTTTGTTTTTTTTTTATTTTTCGTTTGATTTAAGAATATTTTGAGTTAAATTTTTTTTTTTTGATATAAATTAAGCACCGAATATTACTTTATATTTTCTCGTTTCTTGTTTTTCTTTTTCAAAATTAAATTGAAACAAGTGTTAACTGCCTAAATGTGACTTGAATTTTATTCGCTTAAAATAACGATTCGATAAAACACACAAAAACAATCCGAGACCCACTCGCAAGCACAGCATTCGTTCAACTGAATCCTCATCGAATGTTTTCGTTACCGAAAAAATCAAATGTACGCGCCGTTTACTGGATAACATGTAAGATATTCTCTCATTCTGTGTACAACGTTGTGCTGTTGCTGCTGCTGTTGTTCGTGTCGTCTGTCCCACTCTATGTTTGTATTTTGCTATTGGGATTGGAAGCGCGCGCGACACATTCTCGCACACACATCATCAGTATAGCGTGCTCTCCGTCTTTACCGATAAAATGTGCTTTTTGATTTCTCGCTCAGCAGGTCGACAATATACGCATATTTTCATAGTTTATGTATGGGGTATATTTTTGGTTGAATTAAAATGTTACAACAGTTCCGAAAACACACGCGCTTAAAATGCGTTTTTTTGTTTTTATATTTTTTGTTCGGCATTTCTTCATTTTAGGTGCAAAACGGTTGGTCTGTATGCAGATTCCCGGCAATGTTTTCATTTGCACTCACATAATACGATAATGTATTTTTCTTACGAAAAAGAAGATATATCTTTTTTGCTTCAAATGTGTGCTTGTAATTTGGCTTTTTCTTTTCACTTGATTTTGAGTCACATGAAACAAATACAACAATGTAATTGTAATATATGTTGCACACATGAAATATTTATAAAGCCACAACCGTCACCTAAGTCATTTCAAAAGCAAAGACCCCTTTTTTTTCCTCTGCATTTTGATAACACTCCGTATAAACCATCATTATCCACATATCGATGGAAGAGCTCAAAAGAAGTAAGACAGAGACTGAAATCGAGACTGAGACTGAGACTGAGACTGAGAGAGAAAGAGAAAGAGAGAGAGAGAGAGAGAGAGAGAGAGAGAGAGAGAGAGAGAGAAAGAAACAGAGAGAGAGAGAGTGTGTGTGTGTTTGAGAGAAGGAGGCAAATATTGGGTGAATCATTCTATCTACACATTGTGCATTGATGATGGAAAGAAAAGCAGGCACAATATACAATTGAGGTAAAGAACATTGCGACACCGTATTGGTGGTTATCATTTGATAGTTTAAGCGCGGCAACGGCGTGCATATCAAAGAAATTTGATAGGATGTTTCGATTCTACCATACGAACTGTTGATAGGTGCAATGTGTTTATAGAAAAAAAACAGCATTTCCCGCAAATACACAAATACAAACAACGATACAAATGAAACGACAATGCTCAATGTCAAATCATCAACAGACAAATACACGCCAAAGCCATTGAATGTTCGTGTGACGAACCAGCAACAATAATAAAACATATGCTGGCCGTTCTGGCGTTTAATGTAATATTTTTAAGTGCAAACTTTAGGTCACAACATCACACTTGCACTTCGTTCATATGTGCAAAAAAAAAAAACAAATTTTTTTGTGTTGTGTTTTAAGCGTTCGAGCACTTTAGAAACTTTTACAGAAAATCATATCGTGTTAAACACAAAATATGGCTATTGCATTATGTTTTGTATGGCATTTGAAGAATGTAAAACATGCACA
>JAQOWM010000568.1:2680000-2835000 GCA_029041755.1 Resseliella maxima
TATTCTTGTCTAAATCGTGAACTAAATAAATATTGATTCAATTGCATTTTAATTGTTTTATTTTTAAGCTATTTCTTACCTTACGTCACGTCACGTCACGTCAAAATGTTCAGGATTTTGAAAAAAAAACACATCATTTCGTCATTACTGTATCATACTTGAACAAGAGGCCTAACTCTTATTATTGATAAGATAAAAATGATTGTATTGAATAAGCTGATTGAAATTGCGGTTAATGATCCACTCGAAGTTCCGTTGTTTTGAAATGAACTCAAGTGATCGTTATTATATCATACGTTGAAAGCTTTTTATTGTATTTCATGTTTATTGGTCTTTTTTCTTCCTTGATTTTTGATCTCTTTTTCGTTCATTTTTATTTTTCCAATTGTTTCATGAAAAGAAGATTGATAGGTCAGCAAGTGAGTGAAAATGAAGAATGCCAATAAATGACATTAGTCAAGTGAAAAAAAAATGTGCAATTTTTTTTTGTTATTTTAAAAATTTATCAAAAATTTTCATTTCCTTACACAACAATGTATGAAGGTAATTAGCACATTTAGTGCACGCCTTACAATTGCACGAGATGTTGCTCCACCCTTTTTTGTCCGTACGCATGTCATTTCATCTATTTTAGATTTTGATTTAAATGGCCATATAAAATACCATTGTGATCGTCCACTTGGATAATATGCTAAAGATGCTACTGTTGTGACTATGACATTAATCGGTAATTATTTCGTATGCAGTCTGCAATTTTTTTTCGTTACAGAAAATCGATTTTAATTTGTTTTTTGTTTTTTGTTTTTTTTTTTTTTTTTCATTCAAAGCAAAACACATGCGATTTTTTATTCTTTCAGTTGAAATTTCATTTTAATCGTATAAAATGGGTAAATTGTAACCTTTTTATTTATCACATTATTTTCTTATTTTGTAATGAAACAGAAACATGTTATTGAATGGATTAGTACATTTGTTGAGTGGATTTTAAACATTAGCTGAATGAAAGAGTCCTTGTAATGCTTCTTGTAGTGCTCGTTGACATGCTAAACCACATTTATATCCACCGGCTCTTTCGGCAGGCACTTCAGTTCTGAAAAAAAAAAAAATTTTTGCAATTTTTCAATTTAATTTGTAATTTAAAAGATGAAATTCCTTTTTGTTTTTTTTTTTTCGTGTTTCTTGTTTACCTTATATTTCGTGTATATCCTTTGCATTCAATTTCAATCATATTCGGTGCAATTGGACCATCAACAATCATTGTTGGTGGTTCATATATGTATAATGGTCCATCTTCAATTTTTGGTACTGGTAAAAATTGTGATTGTTGTCCAAATTTAACGCCAGTTGAAAATTCTGTTTGTTTTTTAATAATTGGTAATGCTTTTTCTTCTTCACGTAATTTTTCTACATTTTCTGCATATTCTTTTAAAATACTTGATGCATTTGCATGACTAAACATTAATTCATCAATAAGAGCTTCTTTTTCTTTTAATTTTTTCTTTTTTGCATCATTTTCAATGGCTTCACGTTCAATACGACGTTGTTCATCTTCCTCTTTTTCACGTTCCAATACCATTTCTAATTCAAGCTCTTCACGTCCCATACGTGATTTATTTTTATTAATTGCTTCACGATTTTCACGTTTATACTGTTCAATTCGTTTATTTGTATTGATTACATCAATATTATTACACAAATTGTATATAATTTGTTCAATTTCTTCTAAATAATCATCATATTCGCGGGTTGTTGCAAAATCTTCTTCCTGAAAATAGATTAATCGAAATTGATTCAAATGAGAATAAGAAAATTTTATGAAAAATCAAATGAGAAATACTTAATGTTATGAAATGATTATGTTTCACATTAAGCAATATCAAGAGATGGAAATAACTGAGACGCTTAGTATGATGCCTCAATATGACTCATTATCGATTGCTTCCTAAAGCAGATACAAAAAAATTCCTAAAACAGATACAAAACCTTTTTATTATAATCACGAAGTATGCGTCGTCGAATATCCACTTCTTTTTCAACCATTGGATCTTCAAACATTTGCACCCGGAAATTATTTCGACGCAACGGTACACCACAATCGGGACATGATCCAGAGCCTAAAATTATCATTAGTAAAAATGCATAAAAATTCAAACAACGAAAAATGATAATCAAACATTTCATTAGAAAAGGGAATCATTGTGAAATTACCTTTTATAAAGAGCAATTCAACACAACTTTCGCATAATGTATGACCACAAACGTTCACCATCAATTTTAATGATGGATTTCGATATTTGGTTGTTTTACATTTTGGACACACTTGATCATCCATTTTTTTTTTTTTTTTTTTTTTTTGTGTCAAGCGATTTGTTTTCTCAAATTAACCGAAATAAATAACAAATTGTTTAATTTGAATTATGAATAGCGTCTGTGTTTCTTCTTGATGCGTTTGACATATACGTCTTGCACATTGTGTTTTACTCTATCTATATGTCTTATTGTGTACATTGGTTTTTTTACTCTTTTTTCGTTGTGAATCTGTTGTGTCAAAACTCACGACATTTCTGAATTCACAACATTTCTATTTGATATGGCAATACACAACATTACATATTGAACAGAATTAATTTCAATAGTGTTGCCAAACGAAATTAGCGACACGACAATTTAAACACACATAAAATGATTGTGTATGAATTTATTCGGTTTTTTTCCATTGAATGTATAGAATATACAATTGTCATTTTTAAGATTTATCAATGGGATTAAAATGAAAAAGCCAATTTCAAGTAATTTACACATCTCACTAAATGATGGTCACAAAGCTAAAACTATTAACAATATTCTTCTTTGAATCAATGATTTGTTGAAATAGTATTAGACTGCTCATAGACTTTGTCATCAAATCATACGTAGCTTACATTCATTGTTCATAGGAATGTTCGTATCATTGAAATGAACATTCAAAAAATAATTTAATTAAATGTGCAACAGAGGTCGTTTAAGTAGAAATCCAAAAGTGTTGCCAACAATATACAATAAATACCACTACATCAGCAACATGACAAATATTGAAATACACGTAAACGGCTATATAGCGTATAGGAATTGAACAGCGGTCTGTTCAGTTGTGTCATTACATTTATAAACATCCAGTCGCCATTTTCAAGCGTTACTAGTGGTTTTGAATCACAAAAATTATTTGCGAGCCAAATCCAAATAAATTCAAACAATCATAGTAAACGAAAATCTTTTCATTGTCTAAGCCGGTTTTCAATCAATTCGAAAAAAATCGCCAATTTTTTTAACACAAAACGATTTTTTTACGAATTGACAACAATACAAATTTTATCTTCCAACTAGCAAAGGATTCAAAAGTAAAGGAAAAAAAAAGTGAGTGAGTGAGTGAGGGACAGAAAGAGAGAGAGAGAGAGAGAAAGAGAGACAGAAAGTCAGACAGACAGACACAGAAAGAAAGAGAGACACATCTTAATTTATAAACGGTTTCAAGTGTGTTTGTGTGCGTGTATTTGTATTTGTGCCGACAAAATACTTTTTATTTTATTTTTTTTTTTGTTGTTGTTTTAAATCGAATAGCTAGAATTCACGATGGGTGATTATAATCAAGATGCAATTGCACAATTAGAAATGCAAAATCCAAATGCATTACGCCGACCATTCGATCCATTGGCACATGATTTGGAGGCAACATTTCGATTAACCCGTTATGCTGATTTAAAAGGTCGTGGCTGTAAAGTGCCGCAAGATGTACTTGGTAAACTTGTATCATCATTACAACAAGATTATTCACAGCCAGACGATGAACATGCTCAATTTATGAATATGGCAATGCCACGCATTGGCATTGGACTGGATTGTTCGGTAACACCAATACGTCATGGTGGATTATGTTTGGTACAAACAACTGATTTTTTCTATCCAATCGTTGATGATCCATATATGATGGGAAAAATTGCATGCGCCAATGTACTAAGTGATTTATATGCGATGGGTGTTATGGATTGTGATAATATGCTAATGCTATTGGCTGTTAGTACGAAAATGACGGAAAAAGAACGTGATGTTGTTATTCCATTAATAATGCGTGGATTCAAGGTAGACTTTGATGTTCGATTTCAATTGAAATTTTGAAATTCAAAAAAAAAAAAAAAAAAAAAAAATCAAAATTCAAATTTTAAAAATTCAAAAAAAAAAAAAAAAAAAAATGTTTCAAAATGGCTTCAATAATAACAATTGTGTGTTTTGTGTGTAATTGTTCCATAGGATTCAGCATTGGAGGCTGGCACATCGGTGACGGGCGGTCAAAGTGTTGTAAATCCATGGTGTACAATTGGCGGTGTTGCATCATCAATTTGCCAACCAAATGATTATATTGTACCCGATAATGCAGTTGTTGGTGATGTGCTTGTATTAACAAAACCGCTTGGCACACAAGTTGCTGTCAATGCACATCAATGGTTGGATCAACCAGAGCGCTGGAATCGCATTAAATTGGTTGTATCAGAAGAGGATGTTCGAAAAGCGTATCATCGTGCAATGGAATCAATGGCACGTTTAAATCGTACAGCCGCTCGTCTTATGCACAAATACAATGCTCATGGTTCCACGGATATTACCGGTTTTGGTTTGCTTGGTCATGCACAAACATTGGCCTCACATCAAAAAAATGAAGTATCATTTGTCATTCATAATTTGCCAGTTATTGCTAAAATGGCCGCTGTTGCAAAAGCATGCGGAAATATGTTTCAATTACTTCAAGGACATTCGGCTGAAACATCGGGTGGCTTATTAATTTGCTTACCACGTGAACAAGCCGGTAATGATTATAAAATTTTATAAATGAAATTATTTTCAATTTTATAAATTGTTCAAAAATAACATGATTGATTTCAAAATGGTTCATGATTTTTCAATTAATTTTGATTTGCATTGCTTTTATATAAATTCAATGCTAACATGATTGATTTTGTTCATGAATTTTCAATTCAATTTGATTTGAATTTATTTTTTTATTTTCAAAAAATGTTTTATGAAATTTTATCTTTTTTTTTTAAATTTAAAATTTATTTATGAAGAAATTGTTTTAAAACATCATTCTTTTCTTTTTTTTCATCCCATTTTCAGCCGCATACTGTAAGGATATAGAAAAACAAGAAGGTTATCAGGCATGGATTATCGGTATCGTTGAAAAAGGCAATCGCACTGCTCGAATTATCGACAAACCACGAGTCATTGAAGTACCAGCTAAAGAATGAATTTTTTTTTTGTTTAAGAAAAATAAAAATTGAAAAAGGAGAAAAACATACACATCAGAAATCAATATGCCAATAAATTGATCCATATTTCATGCAAAACAAAAAAAAAAAAAAAGAAAAAAGAAAAAACGAAATTAAAATAAGTATCAGTTAAAATTAAAAATGAAACAAAAAGCAAAATTGTATTGACCATGTAAAAGTAATTTTTTTCCCTATTTTTTATTACAAAAAAAAAAAAAACAAAACGGACACACAAAATCAGAATACCAATGAAATGTAACCTTTTCTCGATATCAATCAATATATTTGGAATAGTTTCTTTAATAAAAATGAATATAATTTAAAAAAATAAAAAAAAAAAAAACATTTATTACAAATGCCATCACTCGTCTAGTTTCAAACACAAAAAAGGTGCTTTGGATGTTAAATAAAAAAATGAAGAAAAAAAAAACAAATTCGTGTTTCCAATTTTACAAAGTAAAAGTAAAAATAATGTTTATTTTCTAGTTAAATTTAAGTGTACATTTTACAAATTAAAAATTGAAATTTATTTCGTCAAATTTATCAAAATGTGTCTTTTTGAAAATTCCATATCCTTTGAACAAATTAAAAAGATGAATTTTTTTTTTTAGGTTATGTCACATCAATAAATTTGATTGTAAATTTACAATAAAAAAATATGAAATTTTTTTTTTTCAGTTGAAAGGAAAAAATTCGAAAATTGACGAATAATTTTCAATGTACATTTAACTGAAAAAAAAAAAAAATTCGAAAATGAAAAAATCATAATTTTTCAAAGTTCATACAAACGATGAAACACCAACTGGCGATTTACTCTGAAAATGGTGGTTTTTGCAGTAAAAATGGTGGTTTTTTTTTCTCCTTAAATAAATCGTAATTTATTGAATTCACTTATAACTATTTAATAACATCTGTTGAAATAGTGTGCAAAATGTTTACAATTCAAAATCATCACGCTGCAAATGAAAAAAAAAAAAAAAAAAACGAAGATAATGTAAGTGTCGGTTTAGCAGTCAATATGTAAAATTCCATTATACACTTACCATATTATTGTATTCCATGACATGTCGACGAATCTTCGAACTATCAACCCATGTAACGAAATCTTCTAATGTTCGTGTGACTAAAAATGCTGGATCTTTTACGACATCAGTACCAACACGAACATGACCTTGTTCAATCAAATCGGTTGCATTTTTTATATACTCGGACATATTATCTAAAAACAAAACAAAAAAAAAAAAACGATTTATTTTTAGTAAATGATTTGTAAGCAAAAATGAAATATTTTTCGATTTCATACTTCGAACCATAACAACTGGTAATCGTCTTCGGCAAAAACTGCTTGCTGATATATTGACGGCATTGTTTAGATCCCATTTTGTTGGTATCAATCCAAGTACATATAATTTTTCAAGAAGTGCTGCACTCATTTCCGTACGAAATGGATGTTTTGGATCAATTTCACTAATCTTTTTTGCTAATTCACGTATTGTACGTGATAATTTGTTGTACCTAAGGAAGAGAGAAAGAGAGAGAGAGAGAAAAGAAAAAAAAAATTACCAATTTATTGTAAAACAACACTTAGTAGCCAACAACACTTAGTAGCCATTGTTTATTACATACTTTGTATAATCTTCACGTTTACGTATATGATATTTTCGCATGACTTTTGCTTCATGTAAATTATTATCGACCGGCCAATTCATAAAATCGACCTTTTTCAATAATTTCTCCTCATGATATTTCAATTTTCGCACCATTTTTATTGAATAATTATCAAGTTTATACAAACAAAAAAGAAAAAATATATAAAAACACCAAGATTCAAGATGAAAACTATGCAATGTACAATGTACGATTAAGAATAAACGTGTGTGACAATGTTGACAGTAAACAAAGCATGCTGTCGTCTGTCGATGGAACATATGAGGTGGCGTCATCTATGGGCAGCTTTGTCTTTTTCATTGTGTACTTAAATAAACATTTTTTTTTTTCTTCTTCACGGCACATTTTCAGTTTTGAACATAAAAATGTAGAATATTTTTTAACAAAATTATATTAATTCGCCCAAATCCATTGAAAATCTAAATTAAATGATGATTTCTGAATAAAAAATGGCAATAATTGTCAAATAAATCATAATGTTTGATTGAATGATTTGGCAATATGTTGGAAATAGTTGATAGTCACTTGCAATGTTTTTTTATTTTCTTTTGTTTTTATATTTTTTGCTGTTGGTGTGCATTTGCCGAAACCATGTGAATTGTTGTTGTTATTTTGAATGGAGATGCTTGCTTGCTGGCTTGCTTGCTGGCTGGCTGGCTGGTTGTTGTCGTCGTCGTCGTCGTCGTTGTCGTCGTCGAAGTCAGTTATATCGTTTGTTTGTGTCTGATGGTGTACGATGTGATTGAAAACAGTCGGTGCGTGTTATTCAGTATTTGCGTGTCGGCCAGTGCGGTTGTAAAAAGCAAAGTGTGTGTTATAGTTTGTTGAAATTTATAAATTTTCTTCTATTTCTCGGTCTATTCTCTATTTACCGATTTGGTTTTTTTGTTTCATATGAATTCACATTCTACATAATATTTGTTCCGTTCTGATGGTCATTATTATTCATTTTTGCTTTCAACATTTGATGTTTCGTTGGAAATTTTTTTTTTTCGATTGCATTTTAAAATCGAGTGCAATTTGAATTAAAATTTTGATTTTAATGTGTATTCGTTATCGTTGGCAGTTTCAATTCAGAATAAAAGAAAAAAAAAAGACAAACAAAGAACAGGTGCTGATTTCAAATAGTGAACTAACTGTCAATTTCATATAAAATCACATCGGAAATAAATTGTGGGATTATCGATAATGTAAAATATGCAGTCAAACTGAATTAAACAAGTCAATAGAGAAATAGTGCAAAAAAAAAATAATAGAAGAACGAACTGTGCGTATGCGGTGAATTGTAACATCGCATCAAATTCAATCTACCGGTTTGTCAATCCGGTGATTATGTTTATTTGATTCGTTGATCATCGTTTTGCAAACGAAAAAGAAGCAAAAAAAAAAACAATTCTAAATGTGAAATAAGAAAAGTTAAAAAAAAAAAAAAAATCACCGAGAGAAAGAGATTCTAAAATAGATAGAATAGAAATAAATCAATTTTTCTTTCTCTATTTCTTCTCTGTCACGCTATAATAAAAGAATATGCAGATATAGACCCAAGATAAGATTCAATTATTCGCGCATTTTCTCCATCAAAAATTGAATTTGTGCGAATATCGATTTGATGGAAATCAGTGGTGTGCACATTATTGTATTGACGTAAAACATTGATTCCTATTTCATAATTTAACGGTGTTTGTGTGTTAATGAAATAAGTGGTAAAACAAGTCGAGAAAAAGAAGGAAAAAAAAAAATTATGATAAACATCAAACAAAATCGAAAAAAAACAATTGAAATTTTTTGAACTAACGGTCGCCTATCAACTGCGCACGTAGTTAAGCTCATAAATTCAAATACAACGAATCAATCGAAAGAATAAAATTTCGATTCATAGAACGAGATAGAAAAAGAAAAATTTTTACGCAAATAAACAAAAACGAGTGTAAAAAAATGGAAACAAATTTGCAAAGCAGTGAGGTGCGTATACCAAAAAGTCCACAATCGCCGGGCGTTTGTCCACAATTTAAAAGTACATTTGCACGTTCATTGTCCTTCAATACGAATAGCCAACCAAATAAACCATTAGATTTTGAAATCAGTTTTCGTATTGCACAAAATGTCGATCATTCGCAAAATCAATTGTCAACAACAACCATATCATCGCCGTTAAAAACAACAACGGCAACATCAACATCAACATCAACATCACAATCAATGCACAAAGTTGATGTTGTTGATGAAGAATATGAAGAATTTGTACGAAATTCACCATTAAAGCAATCATTGCAAAATTTATCGGCTAAATCAACAACGCCAACAACACCAACGCGAAAAAATATGATTACATCGCGTGTATTTAACACACCATGTTCCGGACGTCATCGATTTCAGGTATTGAAAATTAACGATCTTTTTCGTTTAATTTTTTTTTGTTTTTTTTTTCTGTTTTTGTTTTATTTTCTTTTTAGTTTGTTGTTCTTGTTTACAACCAATGGTAAATTAAATGAGGAGAAAAATAATTCCAATCTTTTTAAATGTATAGACATAAAACATATTTGCCATTGTAAATTAAAATTGATTCAATGTGTTTGCCATGTAATATTTTTCCAAATGTAGATGAAAATCGTTTTAATTTTCAATTCATTTATAATCAATGACAAATTATATTTTTGTCTTTCAATGTAGGACACACAAGCAACTAAACCATGTTCACCTGAAATTGAATTACATCGTCTACGAAAGGTAAGTCAATTTTTGACGCCGTGATTTTTCTAATAATAAATAAAATATTTTTTTTTTTTTTTTTTTCTAAATTGGATTTAGTTATTTGCAAAAATTGTATGTACTCAATGAGCACATTGTATAGTGCTTTATTTACCATCAATCACATGTTTGTGTTTTTATTTTACTTATTTTTGATTGGCTAGTTAAAATTATGCTTGAAACTGATTTTCAATACAATGTTCGAAAACAGAAAAAAAAAAGAAAAAAATCATTCGATTTCGAACACTGTCAACGAACTTTGACAGTAATTGATGAGAATGCATAGTCGAAACGTTTATGGTTTTTCATTTATGGCAAATAATGTATATTTTATTGTTCAAAGATTTCTTATTAAGCGAAGAAGCTAAAACCAAAAATTCAACGCAAAAACGACAGAAAAATGAGAAAGAAATTCGATGAAAAAAAAAGAGAAAAAAAAAAAATCGCAGTAAATGATGGACGATTGCATCATTAGAGAAAGATAGAGGAGTGTGTGAGTGCATGATGGCGTCGGCCACATATGCATATATGTGCCTTGCAAAGGTCGTGCACTTTTCTCTAATCATGCTGTCTGCACGTAAATCGATGAATATATCATGAGGTGAGGTTTGACTGTGATCGAACTGTGGTACCGTTGCTTTTATGGTTTCGGTAAAGGCCATTTAATCGAGAATTATTATCATTGCCGTGGCATGGCATTGGAATGATGCACTGTTTCTACTATCCAAATTAAAATGAAAAGAAAAATGGCAAAAAAAAAAAAAAAAATTGATGGCGCAGCACCATCACAATCTTTCTAGTTGCATTGTTGCAATGCAATAAAAAAAAAAAAAAAAGAAAAAAAAAAAAAACAAAAATCCGTATATTTATTGCGATGGTTTTCTCATGTGATTTGCTTTGATTGAATCAAGAGCGCAATGAATAAAGCGATAACTTGAAAATGCCACGAAATAACATTTTTTTTTTTTTTTTTTTTGAAAATACTATAAGCTGGCAGAGAACTCCTGTGGAACACACCATAGCAAAATATTTGCAAGAAAAGCCAAGAAAAGCAAAAAAAAACACTACATTTTCAATGATTATAGCAATTTTCTTTTGTTTCAGCTAATGTTGAATTCAACTTGATCTTATAAATGTATTCATTCACGAAAAATCATTTCGTTTGAAATTCACATCGAAATGGTTTTGTGTTTATGGTTTTTATTTCCAATGAAAATAAACAAGAGAGAAACAAAAATGCATGGCGTTTTTTTTTTTTATTCCAGCGAAATGGCAATTTGAAAAAGATTTGTTTATCACACAAAACATAAACACTCTGATGTGCCATACATAGTTCAATCGGCCCATTTGTATGTTTAAAATCCATTTCAAGTGTATATTTGTTATTATACGGCTCCTGCCGCCGTTGTTATTAAAGTTATTTATTTGACCATTATTGAAAACTATGTAACTACGGCAGGCAGCAGCAATGTATGTGATGTCTTGGTGCTTGGACACTCTGAATGTGGCCCAACGGCGCAAAAATATCAAAAACCATTCAGAGAATTAAGAAACAAACAAAACATAAACTCTTCAAATCGTTCAACATATTTAATTGGAAAATATTCCATTTGAAATTTGATTTGTGAACGACTATAGAATTTGGGGCCGCATTATAACCATTATTTCTTTTCATATATACACTCTTTTTTTTTTGCTTCCTCAATATCTCTGTCTAATTTAGCATGAACTTTGTATTCATATTTTGAGCGAATAAAATATGAATTATTTGTAGCCAAATGCATATCAACGGTCTTTTTATGATCGTAATTTTGTTTCAATGTTTTCCTTTCTCTCTTGTTCATTCTTATTTTGATCCTATTTTTCTCTTGCTCCTGCTCTTCTTGCCAACGTGTATGTGTTTCGTGTGTTTGTGCTTCGTGTGCAAGTTGGTGATTGCGCGTCGGTCGAAGATGTCGGTGCAAGTAAGTAAGTAAGCAAGCAAGCAAGCAAATGAATTGAATGCGAATGTGTGTTGATTGTATCTGCACACATCTGGATAGTAATTGCGCGCGAGAGATCTAAAATTAGTTTATAGATTTTTCAGCAGTAATAAATAAGTTTTGCATTTGGTATGAATTAATGATGACAGGTCTTCTTTCTTTTTCATTCTTTTATATCGCATTCAAATGGCACTAAAAATGTCGAAGAAGAAGAAGAAGAAAAAGAAGAAGAAGAAAAATATGATTTTTGGTAGGCGCAATGGAAAATGTAAGAGCCAGGCGAATATTGATGCGGATAAAAGAGAGCGTGGCCATTGCGAAATATTTGTGCAGAGATCTAAACTGGATGATATTATTTATGGTACTGAAAAATAACGATCAGTACAATCGTGCGCAATAGATTTTACATTATTCGATTTTCGTTTCTTTATTTTGGTTTTTTTTTTTTTTCTTTCAATTTTCTCCCCTTACCTTAAAACATAATTTATAATCGGTTTGATTTGTTGTGTTGCATTTGGAATTTCAGTACCGTTCCTTATGCAAATATTGTGGGTGGTTTATGATTGCTATCAAATTGAATATATCAAAAAACAAAAAAAAAAAAAAAAAAAAAAAAAAAATGCGATAGCTGATCGTTTTGCCATCGACTTCAGGTTTCATCATGGTTGAAATGATTTATTAAGAAAATTGGCGAAAAATTATTACCAACCATATCACAAGATGAATGTGATATTTTGTTTGAAATTCGTGGCTGCTTTCGGCTTCACCAATGCCATAAATAGTGCAAAAATTATTGGGAGAAACAGACACACAGCACACAGCACACACATATATATAATAAGAAATATCAAAACAAAATGTTTACGCTGAAAGTGTCAAAATGATTAGTTTGACGCAGTTACCATAATAAATAATGACAAATAGACGTCATGCCCAAAACAATAGAATAGCCATCATTATTATAATTGCAAATGAATGAAAAGATACAAATGAAGTGAACAATAAAAAAAAAATGGCACTCATACAAACTATAAATGTAATAAAGAAAATACAAACCAATTCAGAAAACTCCAAACCATTCGTTTTGCGCAAAATATTCTGTCTGATTTTCTCACGATTTAATTAATTCAACGTTATCTTGTAATAATCATAAAAGAGTGAAGCAAATGGCTCATATGGTCATTAAAGAAAGTGCCACCAAATCACTAGAGCAGATTAGTTTTTTTGTTTTATACAGAATTACTCTGCGCCATGTTAATGTTCATCCTCCCTCAAATCATTGGCCATTTACATCATTTAGATATTCCAAAAAAAAAAATAATCCATTCATTTGCATAAAATGTGTTCACCGAATAATTACTCATTTCTTTATCGGCACCATCATCATTTGTTTCTCATTTTTCCAACACAAGAAGAAAACAATTGAGTGAAAAACGACAAAAACTTAAGTAAAAACAGAAAAAAAATGAAAAAACAAAAAATGAAAAACCAAAATGCTCATTGCATAATTTATGGAAGCGATTGTTCACTGTCATGCTTACGAGCGAGCTACGGAATTTCTTCTTCGCGGAAATGAGGGAAACAAATTCCATTCAATTCTTGTGGGCTTACATCTTGAAAGGCGTTTATTTTTGAATTTTCAACTAAATGAATTCGACTGAAAATCATTTCTTTTTTCATCTCTCTCTCTCTCTCTCTCTTTCTCTCTCTGTCTCTTTCTTTCCCTTTCTCTCTCTCTCTTTCTCTTTCTTTCCCTTTCTCTCTCTCTCTCTCTCTCTCTCTTTCTCTCTGTCTGTCTCTTTCTTTCTTTCTCTTTCTCTCTCTCCCTCTCCCTCTCTCACTTTCTCTCTCTCTCTCTCTCTCTCTCTCTCTCTCACTTTTTTTGAACATTTCTCCATCCCAAAATATGTACTCACATTGAACAGAAAATGTAGTTCAACTGGGTGAAATATGTGCCGTGTTTTATATTTCAATGCAAATGACGATAATAAACGACGCAATACCAAATCAAAGGAAGCAACAATATATCGGGAATAGCGCATAAATAGTCGTTTGCCATTAATGGACGATTATTGGAAATATGTCGCTCGTGTGTATTTGTGCATTTACTACACGATATTTTCAAAATGTATCGCACGTAATACTCCGTTTTGTAATCAAAGCTGAAGTCGCATAGTTTTTATTTATTTATTTTTTTCGTATTTTTTGTTATTTTATGTTTTCAACAATCGATATCGGGAATAGCGTTCATTACAAATGTACATTTTGAACCGATTACACTTATGTCAAACTGACTGGTGCACAGTGTGTCAACAATTGTATACATTTGGCATAGTCGATAAATGTTAACTTTCGCACAACAATTTCCACGAAGAGCGGAAAAAAGCAGATTAGAAGAAGAAGAAAAAAAATACAATTGATCGATCAAACCGAATAATTTGAATTACAATCTTTTTTTTTTTTTTTTTTTAATTTGATTTTTGTTACTTGTTCGTCTATTTTTGTACAATTCCACGATTGAAAATGCAATTGATTTGTGGTGTTAATGTTTGTTTGTTTTTCTTGGGCTCTGTTTTTATTTATTTTTGTCCATAAAATTCAGTTGGCCGCTCATGTCTCATATTTTTCACATTACATCATTGTTTGTTTTTGTGATCGATGTTCACAAAATTTGCGACGCGAACATTGACTGTCTGCTGTTTGCTCAGTTTGAGCCAAATGTAAACAATGCGTTTTCAATTTGAACGTATATTTCATTTTTGTTTCCCTTCATTTAAACGTTCCATCTAATCGTCTATTGCACTTGTTTACATTGACTGTATGATCGCGTATCGATTGCAATCTAAAACCATGTTTTTCATGTGCACGAATATTCGTGCCATTTTCAGATGAGAAAAAGCAAAAAAAAAAAAGAAAAAAAAAAAATTTGTAACAAATCGAAAGAAAAATCCATTTGATATTTTCCATCTCGGGTTATACTAACACCGAAAATCTAATGAAGTATTTTTTTCCGCTTTCATTTTCATTATTGCTTTGTTTCAATTTTACCGTTGACTTTAACATCAAAACCGATTGCTGTCGACCAATCTATACCCGTTCTACAATCAATTTATGTGCTTACCGTTTATTTTCAATTTTTTTTTTTTACTTTTTCTTCTTCTTCTGTTTTTCAATTGAAAATCGTAAATCGAAACAATGTTTCGATATTGTTGTTCTTGAAATTGACGAAACAACATAAAAATAATCAACTTTCATTTTTATTTTTATTTTTTACCATCATTGTTGAAGCCATCGTCTGGATTGTTACACATTCGAAGTCTCGATATAAACAGTAATTTCGCTTTTTTTCTGTTTACATGGATTTTTGCTAAAGAAAAAAAAAAAAAACATATTTTTTTCTTCATTTTCGTAGACATTTCAATTTTGTTGAAAGTGCGCTTGAACACACACACACACATAGAGAGAGAGAGAGAGAGAGAGAGAGAGAGAGAGAGAGAGAGAGAGAGAGAGAGAGAGAGAGAGAAGAGAGAGACATACAGTGTCAAACGATGAAGAGTATACAAGTTCATACAAACACTTGCCACATTGAAATACATTCACAATGCAAAACAATAACAACGAAAAAAATACGAAACAATTCCGTTTGTTTATTGTTAAATTTCACTTTGAAATCTAACTTTAGCACATATTCTCAACTTTCGATGTTTCATCATTTTTTTTTTCATCATATTTGTCAACGGTCATTATTAACTGAAATGAAAATTGAACCGAGCAATTTTCTAATGTCAATTCCAATAGTCAATTACAATATGGATGCGAATGCATGCAATTTGTTTTTTTTATTTTTTTTTTCTTTGAATATTTCGATATACTTTTTCTTTTTGTGCGTACACATATGTTCACGGATAATCATCAGTCGCTGAATGCGATATTTGCAAAAAGATAAAAGCCAAGCGAATGACAGATTGAGAAAACGATAGAGAATGATTGTGATGAAGAAGAAGAGAGAGAAAGAAATGTGTGAATGCGGTTCATGATTTTCCATGCACTGAAACCGTATCAATTCTTTCCGACAATTCGACCCAACCCAACCCAACCCAATACATCACTTAAAATAGAATGTAAACGAAATCAATTGAGGTGGTGAGATGAAGGAAAGGAAGAAAATAAAAAGCCGATTCACTGAGTGTCTGTGTGGTGTGATGATGATGAGATGAAAAAAATTAGCGATCGGTTAATAAAGATTGGGTGATGAAGTGTCCAAACACACGCATTTCATTTCAATTATCAGATTTACGGTCCAATTCGATCTTTGCCGCCTTCAAATTCAACGGAAATAGTCTGATGAAAAGTCACAATATTGATAACATTCTGAAAATGCTACGAATATGGATTTTTTTTTCCTCGCTTGATACTTCGAGAATGAATGGACGATACGATATTTATCGCGTGAGAGAGTGAGAGATTAGGAATAATCCAAAAATTTAGAAAAAAAAGAAAGAATCGTCGACATAATCTCAAAACTGTACTATTTTTAAATGATTGTTATTTGAGACTTTTATTTCATCATTCTTTAGCCTTAACATTCTGGTTAAGTCGTTATTATCTTCATATTGTTCCATAATGATAGGCTCTTTTTACCGGTTCGTCTCGAATTGTCAACCCACATGCACAAGTGCAAAGATCGTGATCTTCGTATGCGTTGTTACCTTGCAGACATATATCGTTACAGAGACAATGAATGAAAGACTGAATGTGTTGGACGAAATAAGTGTGGCACAATGAGTGAGAGACATAGAGGTAAAGATGAAGACGAGAGAGATTGAGGGAGATGGATATGAAGAGAGAGAGAGAGAGATAAAGAGAGAAAGAGAGGAAGAGAGAGAGAGAGAAAGAGAGAGAGAAAGAGTGAGAGGAGGAAAAGAGTTTGCTCGCTAGACAAACAGACAGACAGACAGACAAAGATAGAATATGGCTTAGTACATAGATATCAAAGCGATGGCCATATGAAGAACACATAGATCAAAATGCTGTCATACCTGTTCAATGCATGTGTTCGCAATGATTTACGTGTACGGTATCGATATGTTCGCATCATACGGCCTCATGCATTTCGCTTTTTGTTTTAACATTTAAATAATTCATAATCTCTTCATACCGTACAAGGTGACTAGAGCAAAGAATTTCAGATTTTTTTTTTTTTTTTTCTACCTGAACAACAACAAAAGTCAGAAAGATAAAAGAGAAAAAAAGTTGAAACAATCAAGACAAAGACAAAATGAAAAAACAAAAAGAAAACAAAAACACATAAAAAAAAAACCAACTGCACGATACAATACATTCTTTACTGTTGCGCACATATAATTGAATGGAATATCTTCAGAAAATGACAACAATCGCATTATAAATGCTCTTTTTAAATGATGAGATCCAAGACAATTGTTGTGAGTAGAAAGAAAATGATAGGCCAGTTGACCAGTTTTCCATCACGTTTCATGTATTGCACCACAAACATTCTAAGAAATTAAAATGACCACGTTCATATTCCGAATAATTATTTAGTTTTCAACAAAATATCGTAATTTTTATTCTATTATGAATGGCCTTTGTAAGAAACACTTTGAGAGAGAGAGAGAGAGAGAGAGAGAGAGAACGAGAGAGAGGGAGAAAGAGAGAGAGAGAACGAGAGAGAGAGCGAGAGAGAAAAAGAGATGAAACTAGAAAAATTTTAACTTTTCTAAGTACGCTTATGGGTTTTCCCTAAGGCAATCAAACCATTAACATTTGATCTTGTTGAAATAGTGATTCGAAAACGTAATAATAAAAATGATTCGTGAGAGCTATCTAGGTATTTTGTAATAAGTACGATTATTTAGCCAGATCAAAGAATGGCCAGATCAAAGAATGGCCAAATCAAACAAAGGTAAGATCAAAGAATTTGTGTTCAATGACCGAGCCAAACTTAAGTTTGTTTGATAATTTCAAATTTTTCTTTGGAAAATGTTCCACTGGGAAGTATTTTGGAAAATTCTCTTCAAGGAAATTCATCAATAGAAAATTCTTCAATATTTTCATAAAAAAATTTCAAGGAAACTGTACAGAAATTGAAGTAAAAATTACAAATGTGTTCTCAAATAAAATCAAATGGTTTTTCGTTTTTATAACTGCATCTAGCTATCGTATTGCATTGCTGAAAACCCTTTCAAATTCGCATCGGATCACATAGCAATTCTTTGCAAAGAATTCATTCGTATTGTTTCGCTTTTATTTACAAAGTTTTTACATAAATTGGTTTGAAATTGTTTTAGTTGAGCAATTTCAATTTTGACCGGATACATTTTGTAATGCTGTTGTATATATTATAATCTGTCTTCATCAATTCACAAACAAATCTACCTTATTACATTGAACAAAAGAGAAGATGAGCAAAAATAGCGCAAAAAAAAAAAAAAAAATATTTATGGTAGCGTAAACAAGTTTATATATGCCTATGAAAAGCCAAGAAGAAGAAGAAGAAAAAAAGCACCAAAGTAAAGGAAGACTAAAAGTGGCTTGACAAAATAATGATGACAAAAATGCTTTGAGATGACGTGAAAAAATTGCTAAAGCAAGTAAAGGCAGAAGCAAGAAGAGTGAAAAGATATAGTGATTTTGGTGTTGTTGTTTTTGTTATGTGCAATATCAGAGATGCGATGTGCGCGAGTGAATTCATTGCCTATTTCGGTCGTTCCTCGTTGATTATAAATAATAACTGTGGCAGTTTTTTCGGTTCGCTAAAATCTGACACGACACGACAAAAACACAAACACACACAGACACACACACACAGAGAGACACAAGCTCATAACATAGCGCGTGCTCACATAACATAATGCATATACTCTAATTCTATGCGGCACACATGGTGCCATACCATTGTTTGTACACATATCTACACACATCGATCATTTTATATTTATACTCCTTTTCGATAGTTCACTGCTTTTGAAACTATTTTGCTCTTGTGTAATATACCTGCATAAAATTGTTCAGTGTTCACTCGCGTTTGTCGCTCTTTTTTTTTCAATTTAATCTGTTTTTTTTTTCTCCCTCTTTATCGTTTTGGGATTAAACTGTTCGTAATCGCTTCAGAAGAGCGAGAGAGAGAGAGAAAGAAAAAAATCATTTTTTTTTTCTTCTCCTCTTCATGTGTATAATTTCAGGTAAATGCTAATATAGACAATCATATGCAAAATTGGCCATTCATTTTCTATTGTTGCTGTTGTTCGCGTTCTGTTTAACTCTTTCGAGTGTCTAAACGAAACATATCAAAAATCGCTTATTACAATTTTATTTTTCTCCTTCTTCACCTCTTCGTTTTCTTTGAAAACAAAATTTTACTCGTTTGCTTCATCTTATGCTTGACTGTATAAATAAAATCAGAAAATCATCATAAAATCAGTGCAAAATGTGTAATATGAAATAATGTGAGCGACGGGAAAAAAAAAACAGAAGAATTTCATGCGTTTGTTGTATGATTTTGATAAACATGCGTCTCAAAGGAATATAATTTAATATGCCACAAATGATTTTGATTGGGATAGGCATTGCGCGTCTTGTGAACTGTTTACAATGCAACATTACCAAACAAAAACTTGTTGAACTAATAAAGCATCGCGCAATGTGCTTGGGAATAGAACGCAAAATAATATGAACTGGAACAACACAATAAAAATGTATCAAAGGCGAAAGGCGCATTTGAAATGCGTTGAAAATATAATTTTTGAAATTCTTGTTCTCTTTCCCTTTTGATTAATTCTATTCCTTCCGTCATTTTGGTCCAATTTTTGATGAGCTAAATGACAAGCCCAGTTAATGTACACACATGGGAAAAGGAGCGTAAAAACATTCTTACGAAATGTGATGATTAGACAACATGTGAATATATATTGGCCAAGTGAATCAAATGATGAAAAAAAGAAATGAAAAACAAAAAAAAAAAAAAAAAAAAACAAAACAAAAAAACTACAACAACAAACAGAACAATCGAATAAAATACACAACTGTGCCCATTTCGTATGCATTGTTTTTATGTGCCACAATTTTGATCGTTGAGATTTTGTGATTCTCAAGCTATTCGAACAAAAATTCTTTGAAATCAAACAACATCATTATTTCAAGCGAATAAATAAGTGAACGTGCGTTGCGCCCGAAACAAGAAACAAGAAAAGAAGAATTAGAAGAAGAAGAAAAAAGAGAATAGAACCAAAGACAATTGTTGTACGACACATTGTGTGCATTATTGAATTACTGCGTTGAGTTAAGTTGATTTGGATTAGTTTTTCTTTATGGTAATTGTCGTGCTTGTTATTGGCCGCATGCGTGCGCGCGATCTTTTCAACTATGCCAAAGTGAAAGTGATGCAACATGATAAATTCAATATGGCATAAGTATTATGAATCCACCTTGACTATGCTTCCGTTTGTACAAATCAATTGCACAGCATGTGATCTAAATACTGATCTCACTTATTTATTCACTGAACATGCAGAAAACTACTTTGAAAGGTTATCGAATAATTGGTACTACAAGAATTCAAATTGTAAATTCTAGTTCATTAGATTGATGATGTGTTTCTCTTGTTTGTTCGTGTTAGTTTTTTTTCTCTTCTTCTCGTTTTTTTTTTGCATTGAAATCAATGAATCGATTTGCTCCATTTTTGGGCGATACGAACAAATTATCATGCAACAATGAACAAAACCATAGAATGATGGAGAGAAGAGATACTTGAGTAGAGAGAGAGAGAGAGAGAGAGAGAACAAGAGAGATAGAGAGAGAGGGAGAGAGAAAGAGAGAGAGAGAACAAGAGAGATAGAGAGAGAGAGGGAGAGAGAAAGAGAGAGAGAGAGAAAAGTGGTGGTAAATTTGCTGTGAATGCATGCAACACATCTCACGGAAGAATATCAATGACTTTCGAAAGAATATTGGCATTACTTGAAATGCCATGACAAAGAATCATTTCAACGCATTCATTCATTCCATGGGCTGTGCACTGTACCGCAAGTAACAACTGTTACAATTTGCTACATTTTTTTTTTTTTTTTTGTTTATTTGTTTTGCTTCATTTTTCTTCGTCTATTTCGCAATAATAAACACATAATCGTTTTGATTTATTATCAATCTCTTGTTTCGTATCATTTTTCCCTTGCGTCTTTTTATTTGAATGCACGAAACGAAAGCCAAAACAACTAGAGAAAAAATCCAGAGAGAAAAAGAAAAAGATGAAAAAATATAGCAAAACAAGTACGTGGTGAATATAGAAAAAAGAGCGTACGATTTTTTCGCTCTTGCATTGTCTAACTGTATCCAGAAAAGATAGATATTTCAAAACCAATTGCATGTTTGATAACATCACAACAATGCAACAATAAAATACAAGAACCGTACACATAATGCGAATGGATGAGAAAAATAGAGAGATTGAGTGAGAAAAAGAAAGAAAAAGAGAAAGAAGAGAGAGATATAGAGTGTAAGAAAAAAGGAGAGAAATAACGAGATAGAGAATGAAAAACACAGTGAAAGAATGTGAAAGAACAAGCGAGTAAAAGAGACAGCAAGATAACAAAAGAGAATGAGATAGAAACAAGAGAAATGAATAAGAAAGAGAGGGAGAAAGAGAGAAAGAAAGAGAGAGAGAGAGAGAGAGAGAGAGAAAGAAAGAGAAAGAGCAACAGCAAGAAAATGTGCAGAATGTAAAATTACAAAAGGAAAAATCGGTTAAATGCATTTTTCTAAAGTATTTTTTACAATTTTTATATGCAGTATTGAATACAAATGCCAAATGCATAGACTTTGTTCCATCATCGGCAAATCCGTATACAATGAGTCAAAAAAAAAAAAAAACACACACACAAAGTGTGCATCCACGTTAATTGATAACGGTTGCACTGGCTTGATCTTTTCTCTCGATCTATGTTCACTACTGTTGTATTGGCTTATACAATTTTACATACACTTTGCACACAGAGAGAAAGAAAGAGAGGAAGAATAAGGGAGAGAATGACACAGAAGTAAAGAGAGTGAGAGAGAGAGAGAGAAAGAGATAGAGTGAAGAAAACTGCATTTGGTCTAATGAATTGTCAGAGATCAAAATGCAAATAACAATAGACACATGAGTGTGTTGTTGTTGTTGTTTTTGTTTATTTTTTTGTGTTTATTTGGAATGCTCGTCTTGTGTTTGTATGTGATAAATGTGTGTGAGCGTGTTCAATGTGATAAACGAAATATTTGCCATTTGAATAACAATTGAATTTGATGATGGTGTACTCTTTTTCGGTTTTGGTGAATGCGCACCGTTTTTTATCTATATAGTAGAAAGAAAAAAAAAATCGTGCAGACGGGGGTCATGTGAGTGTGTAAGAGTCATCAGTTAAGTTTGCACATAATTCTCTTACTGATTCCGAATTTTTGCCCGTACAAATTCCAATTTTTTTTTTTTTTGTTAATTAACTTCAAATGCCGCACAAAATGCACAATTGTATTTCATCGCCGTCTAACAATTGGCTAAAGAAAATATGTGCGTAACAAACATAACATATCTTACACACATGCATACGAAAGCAAATAAAAAAACATTCAAAAAAGGTAAATAATAAAGCGATTCGCAAAACGATGAAATAAAGACGCATTCATTCGACAAGAGTTAAAACAATGCCTAAGGCAAAACGAACGAGAAAAAAGAAAAAAAAATCACCAACTGAACTAAAGCAATTAATCAGTAGAGACAAAGCATCATCTAAATCACATCGCAAACGCAGCCATATGAAAATCTTCAATCGGTTTAATAGAGACGCATTCATGCAGTTGTGCAATCCACCTTTAATGGTGATGATGATAATGATTAAGGAAAGATTAAAAGATTGAAAGAGAGAAAGAGAGAGATTAAGAGAGAGAGAGAGAGAGAGAGAGAGAAAGAGAGAAAGAGAGAAAAGAATTTAGCGCGCCGACGATGCAACCAAATAGATTGTCGTTATTATAACTGATCGAAAGGAGAGAAGCTACAGAAACTCGAGCATGACGCTATTTTTTTTAGTGGCTTTTTATATGTACATATAAATTTATGTATTTATCTTTCATTTGATACATTTTCCATTAACGAAGCACATTCATTGTTTTAATTAATACTTGAAAATACTTTAAGTATGTACAATTGTGAATCGCGTGCTAAACAGTTGCATTTGATTTTTTTTTTTTCTCTTTATATAACAACACAAAGGAATGAGAGAAATGACGAGATTGTGGGTAAATCTCGCCTGAATGCAAAATTGGTGTCAAACAAGGCGTCTACTTTATATCATTTTGTCGCCTCCATTTGGATATCAATACAATTCAACTGATATGAAACATGAGATTCAATTCAAAAGAGTTCAACGCTAAAAACACGTTACTAAATTTCAATTCAAGATAAAAACAAAAGAAAACCAATTCTGATGAGATGATGAACGTTCATTCGCTCTCTTAAAGAAAATAAATAGTTTTTTTTTTGTTTAAGATAGTTCAGCACAACCAACACATTTCATCTAACCAGAAAAATCAACGCACCGACCATAGTCACCAAAAGTTCAACGCAGCAATAGTTCAAATACTGCAACAGCTGATTTATTTATGTGTGTGCGTGTGTAATTTGTCTTTTCTTCATTTAATCAATGCCGTATTCATGAACACCGGAAACCATTAATACGTTGAAAGCCATTTAAAATGTTTTGTTTTCGCTTGTAATTGTGATTTATTAAAATCGCCACATTCTACATTCAATTAAATGTTTATCTTCATCGATATTCCGTTTATTTCTGAATTTTTCTTTTGTTTTTTTTTTTCTTTTTTTTTTCCTCTTTTTTTGCTTCGTAAATGAATCGCGAGCAAATTTCATAAGAAAAATTTAAATCCATAACAATTACAGTGATCCAACAGGCAAAACTAAGGTCAACTGAATCATTTTTCTGAAAATTTCAATGTTGGCATGGGTGGCTGGGTTCGCTTGCTTGCTTGCTCGCTCGTTGGTTGGTTGGCTGCTTTCCATATCTTTATAATATATCAATTTTAATGAAATGTAAATAGCATTGTTGCCGTGCTGATTTTTCTGTGTTTTTTCTTCTTTTTTTTTTTTTTTTTTTTTTGTTGTCTCTTCTTCTTATTCTTGGAATTTTTCGGTTAAATAAAATTGTGCTCAATTATGACATCAACATTTGCGTGACATATTTCCCATTTCATACATCTTCAACGGAATGTTCTCTGCCTTGAATTATGATTCTGTCATTTTTCATGCGAAACAATTGCATCTTTTCATTCGAATTATGTTGATGATGATGATGATGATGACGACAATGATGAAGATGTTGCATTCTGACCAATTTGTCGTAGCATTTATTTGATTCAATCGTGTCAGTCGGATGTCATTCAAAATTCAAAATAAAAACTTTGACGTCTGATGTGATTGTATGAGCACATATGCGTTATATATATGCATGTCTCTGTATTAGTAAATGCGATAGAATTGCCACTGTGTGCTTCTATTGATGGCCACCAATTCATGTTTGTAAACATGAAACTAGCGTAACTGGTGCATAACCAGTAAATGAATATAGAATGAGGGAAGCCCAATTGCTGACCGTTTGTCGGTCTACGTATTCATTTTCATAAAATTGAATTTGTGCGATTCGATTTTCTGATGGTGTGTTGTTATTATTATTTACTTTTATGGCTCTTTTCCACAAATAACACACGCAAATGCCGCAACATTTTATCAATTTTGTTGGTTTGCGTGTGTGTGTGTGTGTGTGTGTGTGTATTTTAAGCTTGTAAAAGCACACGGCATGTATGTTTGGCAATTTTTGCATATGAATTAGGTGCGTTTTTGTTTTTCTTTCATTCTCTCGAAATGATTCATTTGAAATGGCAAATGAAACCAACGTAATACCACAATCGATTACAATGTGTTCTAAATTCAACAAAAAAAAAAAAAAAAAGAAAAAAAAAAAACGAAATTTCCCTTCTTTTCCGTTGATTTCATTCGATTCTATTTTATTGAATATGTTGATATGATGGTTATCATTGCGCAACTTTAAGTGCAAATACAGAAGAATCGAAAACAAAAAAAAAAAAAAAATAAGCCAAACAATCAAATTCAAATTGCTAACTAATTGACCAAAAAAGGGAGAGAAATCGAGGTCTTCAAGTCTTAAAATGCCATAAATGTACAACATCGACTTGGATTTATATTTAAAATAATAAAAAAAAAAAACGATTTCAATGCTAAATCAAGCCGCAAATTGTCTAGGACCTTTCAATCGATAATTATGCACCACATGCAATTAGCAATTGTTTATGAAGAACAAAGAAAGAAAAAAAAAAACATTGGGAACATTGTTACGAAAATTCTTCGATTTTCCCTATATTGGTTCTAAATTGCCTCAGCAATCATTGGCAATTCAATTAAAAGTTATGCCATACACTTGATCAATTGATCATTTTCTTTTTCTTTTTTTTTTTTACTTTGCTATTTTCCAATTGTAGTCATCGTCACACATAAACAAACACACAAGTTAAGCAATGTGCAGCTAAAAGCCACTCGGCAATTCCAAATAAATGAGCTCGAAGAATGCATTAAAAGAAATTATCGTGTATATTTATAGAAATATTCTAGTTCTTCTATCACTTGTTGCGATGACGATAATGATGACGATGACGATGACGATGAGAACGATCGGTGCAATGACAAGAACATTTCTATGGCGGCATTTCATGGGCCATCACACGGGTTGCGCATCGCAAAGCACACATTTTAATGCAATCACGTGCATTTAGATTTACATTTTCTACAATGCTTTTGCAAATTAAAAAAAAAAAAAAATACAGAATACTCGTTCGTAATATTCCATTTGGCAAATGGTCACGATCCCACAAACAACATTCCAGTGAATGTGAACAACGAATTATATTTTGCTGATCTTTCGTTCAATTCTTATTCTTTCTTCTTTTTTTTTTGCTCAATTCATTTTTTTTCCTTTCTTTTTTTCTGTTTTTTTTTTTCTTCACTGAATTTGATGATTATGTCCGTTTTTTTAACTCATAATCATTTTTCACATTTTAACTGATGAATTTTGCACTTTATGTTAAACCGTATTCTATTTTATTTCATTTTTATTTTCTCAAACTCAACAAAAACAGACATTATAAATATTCTATGGAAGTGAAGAAAAAAATGCAACATCATAAGGATTCAAGGTCTCGAAGTATTTCATCAAATAGAGAAACGACGTTTTTTTTCACTTCTTCTTCTTGCCTCGATGCCATTTAATTTTCATTTTCATTCTATAATTGGTTAAAATGAACATAAACATGGCAAGACAGCCGCAACTCTAAACAAATATTTGCCAGATGGCTCATTGGATGATTGAAATCCAACTTTGCAGATAGCCACATTCATTTTCATAATTTGTTCTTTTTTTTTCTCTCCTGTGTTCATCGTGTAGTAATAGTTGAGATTGATTTAGAAACACCAAGACAGTGAGAAAAAATAGAGGTATAAAATGGGCTAAGAGAGAGGAAGAGGTGGTGAGAGGGAGAGTAATAGAGGCAAAGGGACAGAGGGAGATTGAGAGAAAAAGAAGGAGAGGGAGACTGAGACCAAGACTGAAAAAAAAACGAAGAAATAAGAGAGAGAGAGAGAGAGAGAGAGAGAGAGAGAGAAGAGAGAGAGAGAAGAGTGAGAAAGAGAAGAGTGAGAAAGAGAAGAGAGAGAAAAGAGAGAGAGAGAGAGAGAGAGAGAGAAAGAGAGATAAAAATTGCTTTATGAATATTGAATAGCAATTCAATAATCGGTATTTGAATATGATGAGCAAACAGACCAGGCAGCGGAACAAAAAAAAAAACAAATAAACATGATTGGCTATTTGTGCAGATTGTGTTTTCGTTTGATATTAAACGCTAATCACAGCACATATGTGTCTGCTTCAAAAATGATGCTTCCATATTCATTACTCGGCTAGCACATTAGTTAACCATTTTCAAAGAGAGAAAGAAACAAAAACGCAGCACAGCAACAACAACACGAGCGCATATTCAGACATTCAATTTCGCTTTTCATGCGAATAATTGAAGCCGAACGATGACGACAATAGCTACAATGAAAATGCCATCACTTGTCGATTTATTTTTGTTTAGCAATGAACAACAAACAAACAATTTCCATGATATTTTTTCTCTCTTCTCCTCTCTTTTCCTCTTTTCTCTCTCTTTCTCTCTCTCTCTCTCTCTCTCTGCCTGTCTGTCTGTCTCTTTCTTTCTCTCATTTTAAAATAAGCAACAACAAAAAAAAATTGGCAATTTTTTTCTTTCATGTTTATTATAATGATTTCATTCGAAATGATTATTATCGTTCGGTTGAAGTAGACGATTAAATTGAATGAATTATGATGGCAGAGAAAACGTATCAGGATATTTCCCCTTTTGGGGAATTATTCGCATGAAGATAGACAAATCATATCAATTGATGCGGCATAGCAAAGAGTTGATCAGTCGGCTATTTTGCAAGTGTTATTACAAGAAAACTGCGTACAAATTGATATAAAAAAAGATGGTAAATTGTTTTGCAAGTTTGTACCAACAGGAAAAATATCGATATCGAAAGAGGAAAAACAAAAAAAAAAAAACATTGAGATAGAAGAAAAGAATGAGCGAGAACGATAGAATGCGATATGAAAAGAGAAAAAGAGTGAAAATGACAAGAATGAACAGCACATATTGTCGTTATCTGTGGTTTTTTTTTATTGGACTCTTACCAATAGCCATCATAATCATTGTCATTATCGCATAATCATAGCGGCGGCACAAATTAATTAACATTACTAAGTTGTTTTGCGTTGGCTTCTGTTTTGTGTTTCGTTGTGATTCAAACTTGAATGTGGAAAAAAAACACACAACCTCCCATCTAAACAGCGAAAACTAAATTGAATCTAGAGCATATCATCGTGCCAAACAGCGCATTTCGTTATGCATTGTGTGTACACGACCAAACAAAAGACCAAAAATAGCAAAAATAACAAAACTACCATGATTCATTATCATTTTTGTGGAATTCCATCTTCTTCTTCCCTTCTTCTTCTTCTTCCCTTCTTCTTCTTCTTCTTCTTCTTCTTAACAATTCGTCAGTTCAAAGCTCTACTCTAGCATTAATGCAACGGTTTGAGACTAGAGGATATAAATATATATTCAGATTTACTGTGAATAATTAGCACCTTTCTTGCATCGCAGAACACTGATTGTCGCATTCAAAGTTCAAATTATATAATATTTGGCGTTTGCGTGAGGAAGTGTCTCGAAATTGCGTTGATTGTATTTTTATATGAGAAATTTTTTGTATGCACAATATGCAACTTAATGGAAATGTAGAATGCACATCAGTTGTTGGTTGATGTTTTTTTTTTTCCCCTTTATAACAACACATTATCAATTGTGCTGACATGAATGCGTATCATTAAAAACGACGGAAAATTAAAATGAAAACAACAGAATTAAGAAAATGCTGAGTGAACCCATTACGACTTTTCTTCTTCTTCTTTTTCATCGTCTGTTTGTTATTTCTCGATATGTGAACGACTCTCACTGCGATTAAGTATGTGTAACGTTGTGCTTTTGTCTTTGTTTACTACCTTGTCTGCTACATTTTTTTTACCTTCTTTTCTTCAATATTTAATTTAAAAAAAATATATATATAGATTTATTGCGGGGAAATACATCTCTATTGTTCTTTGTTTAGACTCCTATTATCATACGTGTTAATTGAGAATGTTTTGCCCTCATCCATGCCAGTTGTCTACTTGTTACGAACTAAATTTATTAATTCATGTGAAATAATTCACGTAACGGTTCATTTTCTTTTTTTTATATTGTACATGAAAAAGTAATTTGCGACTTCATACGTATTCGTCACAATGTGAATATGATGGCAACGACTTGATGTTTAATTTTATTTTATTTTTTTTTTCTGCAATTGGCATTCCAAAAATTCCAACGGCAAACGAAGACTAACTGACAAAAATGGAAAGGCTGAGACATAGAGAAGGTGAGAGAGAAGGTGAAAGAGAAAGAAAGAAATTGAGCGAGAAAATTTGAAAAAAAAAAAAAAAAAAAAAAAAACTAAAGCCTGAACTATTGAATAAGAAAAAGACTGAGTGAAAATTAAACAAATAACTCGCTCACATGCATGGCGTCATTTTAAGAATTGGTGTTAGAAACCAATGATTCTTGTTGCGATTAAATTTTTTTTTTTTTTTTTTTTCAATTTTAAAAATGTTCGTATCATGACTTGCAGTTTCAATCATTCGATCACCGAATATTGGAAAGTGGGGAAATTGGTTGTATACAAATGCGGCATCATCATAAATTGTTCATTGAGAAAATGAACAAGAAAAGCAAAACCCATTCGACTGTGATTAATTCATTGTAGTTATTTTGCTCGTTTAATGCATTTTCGTTAGTTGATTCATTTAATTAGCTGTGAAACAGAGACAAATTCATAGCAATGCTTCCGCCCTGTTTCCTTTTTTTTTCACCAAAAGCATAAATTCCATTCATATTGAAGTGAAACTTGCATGGTGTGCACATCATTGAAAATATGATTAATTTACCAATACGATGAAATGATTGAATTTGGTTTGTGATTTAGTTTTATGTGAGCATAAACATGTAATGAGAAAAAAGTTAACCATCTGGTTTATGTTTTGACATGTATTTAACTTAAAATATAGATAATCGAATATCATCGCTATTGCCCATTGAACAAATCACGCTTTGCTATTGTTATTTCTGCACTTTTTTGTGAGTTAAAATGGAAAAAAAAAAAAAAAAATAAAAACAGCACAGAGAAAATCGAAAAAAATAAGCATGTAGAATTCATGGGAACAAATGTGTAAAATAGAAGCAATTCACATGAAGGCGATTTTTGCTCGATGCGAAAATAAAAACATAATAAAAAAAATTGCCCAACACCGTTTCCAATTTATTCAATTTATGTAAGCGACGACCGGCGACAAAAACAGCCAAGGAAATCGCTGTAATTACTATGACCACACAATTTTTTTTGTTTTTTGTTTTTTTTTTTTTTTTTTGATGCAATATTCATATTGAATTGTTGTTACTATTGCTGTTGCTGCTGCGCGTGAACCAACCGAAAAAATAAAATGAAACAAAAGAAAAATAAATTAAGAAGTCTTGACTCTTTGATCGGGTCAATTTTTCGGTGTTTCTTTCGAAAAAAAAGGTATGAACAAAGAGAGCGAGAGAACAAGGGCGAGAGACAAAGAGGAAGCAATAGAGAGATGAAAAGAGTGAGGGACAGAGAGACAGAGAGAGAGAGAGAGAGAGAGAGAGAGAGAGAGAGAGAGAGAGAGAGAGAGAGAGAGAGAGAGAGAGAGAGAGAGAGAGAGAGAGTGGGAGATAGGAATAGATGGAAAGAGAGCAAAAGAGCGAAAATCTGCTGTTACAAGATCGCTATCTAAATGCAATAGCACTGGTTTCGATTAGTGAGAAAAACGTTCATTTATTTCAGGTCATGAACAAATGGTCAAACATATTCACACACACAATCCGATGCGGTTGCCAAAAAAAAAAAATGTCTATTTGATTTTTCCCGCTGAAACAATGAAATGCAATCTACGATTATTGGTCACGGTGTGAAAGAGGCATGAACAAGACCGGAAACCTTATCAACAATAAAAAAAAAAAAAAAAAAAAAAAAAATGTTCACCAACACAAACATTTGTTTTTTTGGTTATTCACAATATTTGATCAGCATATTGTTGTTTTTTCCGGCATTGGCCATGCAGACGCGATGACGTGTTCATAATTGACCCATTGGAAATGTGTATACGCGTGTGTCGCATAAATCGAATATAAACGAAGTTAAATGTTTTCTTTTCATTTTCAACAAACTGCGTCACGTAAATAGAACCCGAACTAATTCCGGCATAGACATGGTTTGTTTTTTCTACCTTGTGAATCATTTCATCATCATCATCATCATCGATGCAATCAATTGAATATGTTGAGCGTGCACAAGAGACACATAAAATAAAAAAAAAAAAACAATAAATAACATCAAATTTTAAATTAAAATGTTTAAATTACTCAACTTACACACAAGCAAACAGCAAGAGAGTAAAAAAGCCAATCTGATGACACACCAAATAAACAACAAAAAAAAAATCATCGACGTAACTCAAACGATGGGCTGTCTGCTTTGTTTATTCGAAAAGGAAATCAACGCTTGATGATCACAGGTTTCGATCACAATCATACACCAATATAAAAATATCCAAACGAAAGAACAATAAACGAAAATCATTTATTAGAAAGACCGAAAGAGAAAGACAGTATTAATAAAACAACAACAACAGCAGCAGCAGCAAAAAAAAAAACTCCCAAGCAACGATTCGGATTTTACAGCCTGCACCATGGAGAAAGAATATTTCAACAACAGCAACAGGCGACGAATCGAGCACAATAACAATAGAAAAGAAAGAGTCAAAATAGTCACAAACTCGCACATATACAAATGCAAAAGAATACAAAGATTAACACCGAAAAATCATATGCATGCTGATTGTATATGCTTCACGTGAAATGCACAAGTACACGTTTTATGTAAATATCCACGCTAAAACCTATATGCACAAACGTATTTTACAGCATAAAACATAATCGGCATATTCTTGTTTGGCTTTAAAGTCGTTTATTTCTTTTCAGCGTATCTTTGTTATTGTTGCTGTTGCTGTCGTTGTTTTTACTATTTTGTAGCTCATAAATATGTTCACGCAAGAGCTGCGATGTGTGACGATTTATATCCGCTTCAACCCACCAATTCTACAGTTGTCTTTATGCTTCTTACTCACTCTTGTCCTCACTCTCTCTCTCTCTCTCTCTCTCTCTCTTTTCTCGCTCTCTTAAGTTCTTTTAATCTCTTTTTCTCTTTCTAGCTCTCTCTCTCTCTCTCTTGGCTGGTATCTTTCTGTCATTTCATTCCCACTGCATACATCATCCGATATATATTTTTCTCTTTATGATCATTTCACTTATGTGTCTTTTCTTTTTCTCTCTCTCTCTCTATCTCTCTTTCTCTCTCTCTCTCTCTCTCTCTCTCTCTCTCTCTCTCTCTCTCCATTTTCATCTCATTTTCTCCCCTCGAAGTGAGTGATATCTTTGTTTTTTTTTTTTTTTTTTTTTGTCAACTGTTTGCCAATTCAGTCCACGCATACAAATTGCTGCTATTCAACATTGATCCAATGCTACAATTTGTTTGCACAATATAAATGAGACTTCAGATTGCAATGAGCATATATGTTGAATCATTTAATTATGCTATTAATGGACAAAAGACTCAACAACATCATGCACTCGAATTGCACAATGCACACACATTTTATTAAAGCAAAAAACATTAACCATAAAGTGCATTTAATATTGGAAGTAACATCAGATAAATTCCATAATGCATTCATCTGTGTAGAATGAGGAAAAATGCAATGCAATTGGCCCTTGAATGCAATTGGTGCATATTCGCGAATCTTGCGCAATTTGCACATAAAATTGTCCAGTGAAAAATGTTTTCTAGGTTGCTGATGGAAATGCCCATGTTTATATCGACCAGATAGAGAGTGAAAAGGGGTTAAGAAGGGCAAACGATATTCCACAATGCGAAAATTATAAATCGCGAGCAACTATACACTTTGTAAATGAAGCGCACTTCAATTTTATTATATAAACAAAGACTTAATTTCAACCTAATTTCAACCAGAGACCAGTTTGTGAATGAGTGATATTTGTTTGGCTGATTTGAATCTATGGCATGCACCCAAAATGTCATTTGATTTTCTTGCATAGTCTAGTCAACTAGTTGTGGTAACCGATCATTTTGTTGCTTCATTAAATATGTTAACGTTTTTGTTTTTTTTTTTTCTCTTCTCTTTTTCGCGACTCGCAACTATTTGGGATTTTCTTTAGCAAATTGAGTCAATTTCGGTATAGCGTTGGAATTAAATTGTTTTTAATGCTTTCAAAATTTCTGTAATGACTATGCCATTTGTTTAACTAACCCAATAGCAATATTTCACTCACAAATACACATACTCAACATAAAAAAAAAACTTAAAAGCCACACACAAAAAATTCAGTTGCAATTACGTTACGTGTTTGCTATTTCTTCTCCTTCTTCTTCTTTTTTTTTCTTCATTGTAATCAGATTAAGATAAAAATTATCCTATTCGCTTATATACAATGGAAAATGCGGCGAATTTTGACGTGTATTCAATGAAATAATGCGGTGTGCCAAATTTCTGAAAATATCGATTTGCCTCATTTGCTGAATAAACGAATGATTGTGACGCAATCACTTCAAGTGTGCATTAATGACGGTAGTTTTGTGTGTATATATGTTGTGATCTTGTCTTCTTTTTTTTTTCTCTCATTCTTTTGAAATAACAATAATCCCAAAAACTATCACATATTATCCCTTAGTAATGGGCTTCCGACTTGGCTTGACACATTAGCCGCATAATTGAAATTGGATCAAATGAATCCATAGCAATTTCATATGAAATAAACCACCACATAGCAATTACATTTAATTTTCATTCCAACACTTTGGCCGCGAATCGCATTTTTTTCTTCGCTCTCTCTCCTTCTCTCACTCTCTCTCTCTCTCCCCCCTCTCCCTCTCCCTCTCCCTCTTGACTCTCTCTCTCTCTCTCTCTCTTGATCTCTCTCTCATTCTTGATCTCCCTCTCTTTCTCTCTCTCTCTCTCTCTCTCTCTCTCTCTCTCTCTCTCTCTCTCTCTCTCTCTCTCTTGATCTCTAATCAATCTGTGTGAAATTACAATTAACGTAATATCAACTGAAATGAAACACTTTGATATTAATGATTTGTGAATTTCATTACATTTTGTGCACTGAAAAACTTATATAATATTTTCCAAATTGATTGCCACATAAAACACAAATCATTGATTCTAAAGAATCAGAAAAAGATAAATTCTACTGATCTTCTGCCAATGAAACCATTTCGACATTTTGTTTTCAAATCAAGAACCTTTTGAAAAAAAAAAAATACATTTTTTGTGAAACTCAAATGAAATCAAATTAATTTACTGCAAAAGGATGCCGTTATAATGAATAGAGTTTGACTTTGTTGATCCGGTGTATTTTATCGCAAAAGCAATCGATTGAAATTTTACATCAACTCACTGAATTTTGCTATGATCTCAGGAATTTTCATTTTGAATGTTGTAACTTGAGGTTTAGAGGTCATTTGCTGTTCACTGAACACCGTTCAGATTTCATCTGATTTTTTTCTTCTTTAATATGTAGTATGCGATATAATTCAATCTATTGATGCGAATAAGTTGTTATTGTTCTACTCATCAGAGGCAAAATAAAATCTATAACAGAATAGAAATGAGAAAAATCCATTTTTAATGAATGTAGGAATCATTTCAGAAAAAACTATGCTTTTGGAGTATTAAATTGTCTCGTTAATTTGTGTTCTTAATTTTTGTATATGTTGATGTGATTTCTTCGTTCAGTTTTAATTGTGCTTGCATCTAAATTGGCTGTTATGCCATATGCAACGAATACATTATACATGTTCACCATCTCATAGAGTAGCAACAGATGCAAGAATCGAAGAAGAAGAAGAAGAAGAAGAAGAAGAAGAAAAATTGTGCAATTTAACAGGTTTCACTTCTCATTTCCTTGGCAATAATCTCCGTGCTAAGATCAATATTACTGTTCGCCTCTCACATACTCAATACTAGTTACTTTGCTCGAATACTTAATGCGGTTTTACTGTTCGCACCAATGAAATCATGCTATTCGATATGGTTAGACTTATTTAGGCGAAATATATTCAATAATATCCGTAAATGAATATGATCTTTGTCATATTGAATGCACTATTGCAGGTTTTAATATCAGACACGGATGCCACTTGTGCGTTAAATCACACTCAAACTTCATTATCGAACGAAATGAGAAAAAAAAAATTGTTGTTTTTTTTTTGTAATATTAACATCATCATCATCAGCAGCAGCATCAGCATGAACAACGAAAAAGAATACCGAACATCTAAATCCGGAATTTAATATGTAATCAGCTTGAGTCATCTTAATGCATACCACATCAAACTATACAAATACTGAGTGGCCAACCGATCGGTAACCACATAAGTAAAATATACAATGCAACACAAATCGCTATTGACATTGGATATTCATTTGAAATGTACAATGCAAACAAATGCGGCAATGGTCAGATGAAAAGAAACCAAAGTCAAATGACATACAAACCACTTGAAGATGTGCATTATTATTTACTTGCACATAAAATATGACTTTCATGCGGTCATTGTCAAAAATATCGTATGTGTATATTTTACTTTCATCTCATTTGGTGTTTGTACATATCCAATGAACTCTACGGTGGTCACGGCATTTCGATGTGGTTTGCGTGACACTAAATATTGTGCCACTAGCCATCGCTGATTCTTGGACATTTTTCTAGACTTTTTTTTTTCCCCCCAAAAGTATTTCAAACTATATCATTTTCAATTTACAACAATTTTGATCAAATTGAAAGCATAACGTACGAAGTATTACTTAAAAAAAAAAGGTTTCGAGCAAATTAAAAATACCATATTTATGATAATCATAAATTAAATGACCATTTAATCATCAAATAAATGGATATTTATATAGAAATAAGTTTCTAATAATTTGTTGATATTAGTAAACGAATGAAATAAATAAAATGGTAAACAATAGAAAAATTCTCACGGTCCAAAACATTGGTTTGAATAAATAAGTACCGATGACAATGCAATTATAATGAATAACATATAAAATGCAAAACGTTTTGAACGTCGACAACAATATTCGCGGCGCTCTTCGATTGTGGTGTGAATTTCGATAGGAATTTATGCGGTTGTGACAGTTTTTAGTTTTGTATTCTTCTCTTCATTTCGGCATTTCATATACACACTTGTTCATTGTAATTTATTTCTTTTCCTTGTTTGCCGTTTGTATAGTTGTGACTGTTGTTTATTTTTGCATATAGTTTTTTTCCCCTCTTTATTCTTGTTTTTTTTTTTTTTTTTTTTTTTTTTTTTTTTGATGTTAGTTTGGCTATGAAGACAATATGCTTACATTTTGTGGAAACTATTGAAATCAGCAGAAAGAGAATGAATGATTGTTTAATGGTGTGAACGAGATAGTGTTTTGTCGTGAAGTTCACTCCATGTTTGGATGTGTTTGTGTGTGTGTCGCCATATTTCAGTAAATACAATTCCCAGTTCAAAATGTGTGTTTTTTATGTTTTATTTTCTTCTTCAATCGCTTAATTACCCGTGCACTGTTAAATTGTGCTTGCTTGAAAAATGCCAACAAATAAAAAGGCGATAGCTAAACGGCAATGCGATAAAACGAGCCAAATGAATAAAAATAATATTATTAAAAGGGAACTGCCTAAACACTGAGAACAACTCTCTGTTTTATATTGGTTATGTGTGTTGAATTGTTTCAACCAAGCGCAGAACCATAAACAAATGGAATCGATACAATGTTTTGCATTCAGTTATGTGATTCGCCTTGTTTGTCGTCGTTGTTGTTGTTGTTATTATTATTGTTTTTAAAGCGGCGTATATTCAATTCATGCACCCAACCCGAAAAAATCCACCTGCAACCTGCAACACAATTGACATATGAATTCATATTTCACATTCACAGCGATATCGTGTCATTTGTCATTTTGTGCATTTCCCCCTAAATAAAATGAAAAATCGAAAAACACCATTTTATTGTCAGCTTCTTGCCAAACCAATGTAATCGTTCCGGAATGGATTATCGCATAATTTGTTTGTGACAAAAAAAAAAAAAAAAAAAAAAACAAAATCAACGATAATATCGATAGACATTATTTTAATTGTTTGAATTTCGATTTGTTTTTATTTTCGTTTAAAATTCGAATTGTTTTTATTTTCGTTTGAGCTGCACAAAAAATGGAAAACGTACAAGAATTGCGAAAGGTCGATGGATTTTTTGTTTTCTTCTCTTTTGGCGATATCGAAATTGATATTTGTCAAATGCAGAAAATACCATTGATTGGTGCGAAAAACATCGAATGACAACGACGTGTAATGCATTCGAAAAAAAAAAAATATTGTAGAATCGAGATGCCACCAGAAATCAAACACATTTTATTCACTCTATCGTGTCTCATTTTTTTTTTTTCCTTCACTTGATGCCAACAGTCATTCCGCATGATATTTGTAAAAAAAAAAATTTGTGAATAGCATTTTATTGTACTGCCGAGATATGAATAGATGTTTATAGCGTGCGCGCATTTTTCTATGAGCACAATATAAAATGAGCATGCAAAGTGAAAATTTAAAATATTCACCAAATCATTTGTAATTGTATTTCCTTTTTCGTTTGCAATTTCAATAACATGTTGCAAATTGAGTTTGCAACTATAACAGCAATAGCATCAGCAGCAGCCGCAGCCGCCAAAGCAAATCGCAAAATATTTCTTTAATTTGCCGATTTTTCATTTTAATCGATGCAATAGAGTCACGCACGTGACATCTCAATTGATGAAAAATTATCGGTCGGAAGAGCATGCAAAATGAAATAGAGTGTGATCTTTTATTATGTAAATGGCGTTCCTTCTTCTTCTTCTTCTTCTTTATATTGCAATTGAATTTCAACAGAAATACACCAAAAACGAGAGGAAAAAAACAGATTGTCGAGAGAAACAAAAAAAAAAAAAAAAAAAAAATTGGTTCATTAAATTGCACTGAGATCACGAACGATCACTGCAGGGCTGCTAAGAATTAAGCATTATACGTTTTTTCTTAATTTCAAGCAGCAAATGATTAGCGAAACAGCAAGCACAGGTCATTAATGTGCACTTTAAATGAGATGCACTTTTGTAAACTAAGTAGAATTCTTGTTAACAACTTAATCATTCTGTAGCTTGGAATGCCATTCATCTCTTTTTTCTTGCATCATCAGAAACATTGAGAACAAAAGGAAAAAAAACAAACGAAAAGAAAAAACACAATAAACACACACACACACATGCACATGCACACACGCACACACAAGTACTTACACACACATGCACAAACACAAATAATGAAGAAAAAACTGAAAAAATGAAAACAAAAAACACAAAAAAAGAAAAAAAAAAAAATGAAAGAAATTGGACACCAAAATGATGAAAATCTCAAGAAGTGAAATTCGACTGTGTGACTGTCCTTCTGAGAAATGTTTACCAATTGAACCATCATAATTTTAAGTAATAATAATGCGAAATTGTGCCAATAGTAAAGAGACTCATTTGAATTTATTGTTGTTGTTCATAAAATTGCTTCATTTCAATGCACACAAAATTTGCGCTATAAAATACCTTTCGACTTTCTTGTGCTTAATGGTGTTGTCACAAATTTCGTGTAATTAACGCGTCAATTTGACATTATTTTGAACTTTCATTCACGCATCCGATTGCGTCTGATGCCAACAGAAGCGGCACAAACGAGAAATCGATGAAGAAGTAGAAATGTGTGAATGATCATTATCATCATTTTTTGTTTTCTTCGTTTGTTTATTTGTTTGGTTTTGCTTGCAAATGAATCAAATCTATTGAAAGAGATGCTGTGGATTTTGATTGTGCAGAAATGTGACAGGAGCGCATGTGTATATTTTTGCGTTGCAAATATATAGTTCATAAATCTTCAATCAATTAATTTATGTTGAAACATCTACTGTAACAATTATTGAGATTTTGCTGTGGTTTGCATTTGATTGATTGGTCACGGTGCTGACGACCTGTAACAAATATTTGACAATAATCATTTTAGTAATTTCTCAATTACAAACAGATTGAAAGTTCAAAAATTCATAATATTTAAATAATAAAAAAAAAAAAAGAAAATTCACCCCCGAAGGCACATAATGATTGGCCAATAATTTAGAAATGGATGAAAATGCAAAGACAAATATATTTTTTGTTTATATCAAGCGGTGCGTCAAACAAAAAAAAAAATACAATTTCGCTCAACTTTTTTTTTTCTTCTATTGTGATTGATACGATCTGTTTGTTTTGGTTGAATTACTATTTGACTTGATTAAATGAACCGTCTTCATTCAAGAGAAAAAAAACCTGTAATTATTGTCAGATATTTATAATCGAATAACAGATTTCAATGTTTTGCTCGAAGCTATGGATTGTATCAACTGATAATTGATTCGTTGTTAAAATCATATTCAATAGAAGTGCGCTCTTTCCGGACCCAAAAATAATAAGGTGAACGTATATTGGCCCAATGAGAAATGGAAAAGGGTCGTTTGGAGTCACAATTCATTAATCGTAAACCGTCTGTTTTTCACACTGACACATTCATACTTGCTCTTTTTTTTTTTGGTTATAATAAATCTCATTTTTTTCTTTATCTCTTTATCTCTCTCTTTCACAATATCTCTCTATCTCTCTCTTTCTTTCTCTTTCCCTCTCTTTCTTTCTCTTTCTTTCTCTTTCTCTCTCTTTCTCTCTCTTTCTCTCTGTTTCTCTTCTACTCTCTCTCTCTGTTTGTCTTTTTCTCTCTCTCTCTCTCTCTCTTTCACATTCTCTTTTCTTGCTATTTCTCTGGATGGTACACAATTTGTAGATTATAAGACAACAAACTACTTTCAAACAGAGCACGCAACTTATCAAAATTATTCATCAAATGTCGTTGATATTAGTTGATAATTTGTTATATTGACATGAAAGTTATTTCATAATTTTTGCAGAAATCAAATTGTATGCTATTAATTTGAATCTATATGAATTGAAAATCGTGAACATAACAATTGAAAAGTATTAAATCATCAAAAATTCGAAATAATTGCATTACGCACTTCATTATCTATCACATTAACAATTGATTTTTGTGCACGAACATCGAACTCCCTACACCATACACCATACACTGTATACCGTACACCTTACATCGACACGCCGTTTGAACTTCGAAAAATTCGTGCGGCCCAGGGATCGATTCGTTTCGCTTCGTTTCGGTTCATAAGTCATTCAACATATTTTGACATCTCATCAAACATCATGTATGAAATGAATTTTTGAATGTTTTCCATTTGACATATTAGCACAATTGAAATTGGATCAAATGAATCCATAGCATAAATGAAAAATAATACGAACACAACAATTACATTTACTTTTCATTCAACACATTCACCGACTCTCTCTAATCGATCTGTGTGAAATAACAATTAACGTAATATCAACTTAAATGAATCAATTTTTATCGATTTGGGAATTTCATCATGTTTCGCACAGAAAATATTATATAATTTCATTGGGAGATTTTTTTTTTTTTTTAGCTCATTGCCACACAAATTGAATCACTGAATCTCAAGAAGAGAAGGAGAAGAGATGAGAAGAGAAGAGAAGAGAAGAGAAGAGAAGAGAAGAGAAGAGAAGAGAAGAAGAAGAGAAGAGAAGAGAAGAGAGAGAAGAGAAGAGAAGAGAAGAGAAGAGAAGAGAAGAAGAAGAGAAGAGAAGAGAAGAGAAGAGAAGAGAAGAGAAGAGAAGAGAAGAGAAGAGGAGAAGAGAAGAGAAGAGAAGAGAAGAGAAGAGAAGAGAGAAGAGAAGAGAAGAAGAGAAGAGAGAAGAAGAGAAGAGATGAGAAGAAGAAGAAGAAGAAGAAGAAGAAGAAGAAGAAGAAGAAGAAGAAGAAGAAGAAGAAGAAAAGAGAGAATCGATTTTGTTCATCGAACGATTGTATTGCATTCGAAATTCTTCGCCTAAAACAAGAAAATTTTCACAAGAGAAGAGAAATTTTGCTTTAAAAATGGAACCAAATTGATATACTGTAAAAGGATGCCGTTATAATGCAGTGTCGATATTTTGAAAGATAAATATTCACATTTTTGTTTTGATGAATATGACAGTTTTAACTGAAACCTTCTCTCATCCTCTCTCTCCCTCTTTTAGTCTCTGTCTTCCTTCCTATCTATCTCAGAATTGTTATTCTCTCTCTCTCTCTCTCTCTCTCTTTCCCTCGTTTTTATTGTAAAAATGCATTCAGTTTGCATTTGTGTGGTTTCATCGATTGCAACATTTCATCAACTCACTAAGAGCTCAGTTTTTTTTAGTCTTGTAATTTGAGCATTGGTTAAGAGGTCATTTGGTGTTCAGTTTTCGTACGATACAATTCAATATTTCAAAGTGAACGGAAAATTTATTAATTTTATTCGATTTTGACACAATTGAAATCAAATATAATGGAAAATTCAGCTGAATTGCAAATCGGTTTGTAATTTTACATTTATTTGAAATTGCCCAAATTTTTTGTTTTGCACAATACATTCATTAATAATGAATCATTACATAATATTGCATTTAGATGAAGTGATTCCTGCAACGCCAGAAACACCGGAAACATTAACCAAATTGCAACCATCTGAACCAGTACCAGCAAAAAAATTTAAATATGTTCCAATTATTGTGAATCATACTAAAAATGATGATAAACTTCAATTGAATCAAACTGTGCATAGTCAAGATTTGTTCTCAGAATCGAATTTTATTGAGAACGATGACAAACAAACAAACCCCATTGAAATGGCAGAAAATAATGATGGAATTATGGAAAAAATCGATAAATCGGATGAAGAAGTGAATGATTTTGATTCAGATTGCAAAAAAATTGTTGAAACAACAAATGCATCAATGGCAATTTCAAATGTCTTTGGTCCTTCTCTCGAATTCTGTCAAATCAATATTGATGAAATTATAAGTGCTCTAGTTAGCCATTCACAATCACAACCAAATTTTAGGAATAATGATGTTGATGTGATTGCTGACTTAAAATGTTCATTAAATTCAGTGCCCGTCGATGAATTAATCCATATGCACACAATGCTCTGTGACAATGTCACTCGAAGAATTCAAGAAGCTCAATCATCATCGTAAGTGTTTTTTTTTTTTTCATCAAAAAAAGTCATTAAACAAAGTCACTTTTAACTAAAATTTCACCAATTTTTTCCACCAATGAAACGCAGAGATGAACTTCAAACCGCTCTGGACACATTGCTTGATAAAATGCGTATTTGATTCAAAACATCACGAAAGGCAACCGAATAAAAACCATATTCGATGTGACTGGAAAATGTCGCATTCAATTCAATTAAATTAAAGTTTTTTTTTTTCCTTTTTCGTTTTTAAACTTTGCAATTACAAAAAGAAAACAAATTACAAAAAACAATGATTAATATTTGGATTTTTTTTTATGATTAACTCTCATGATGAAAAAAAAAACTCTGACAATTGTAAAACAAATAATAGCGGAACAATAAACTAAAAAAATCATAGACTTTCATCATTGAAATGTTGTTATTTCTTGTGAGTGTTTTGGAAAATCTTACTCATCTTCATTACAATTTGATGACAACGGACAAAAACTTTTCACGTTTTTTTCCTCCTTCTTGCTCTCTCTCTCTCTCTCTCTCGTCGTTTGTCTTTCTTTCATTCACTATTTTTCCCTTTCAATTGCTCGCTTTCTGTCATCATCAAAACTGCGATTGTTTTTACTTTGGTGTTTTTTGAGCAAATGTGCTGTGAAATGGTTTGTGATTGGAAAATCAAAACAAAAACTGCCATTGATTTAGTGTGCTGAGTGTAACGGATTTGCAATTGTTTTTGTTACTATTATTGTCAAAATTGTTGGTGAGAACCCAATACTTATCTTAAATTATTGTCAAACACAAGCACATACATAAAGAAAAACAAAAATATCTTGCAATAATAGCCATTTTAAATGCGTGAAATACATATTTAAACAATGAAATTGTTTGATGAGTCAACTGGTTGAGGTGACAATCACATTTTAAATTATTATTAACAAGTGGAAAAGAATCAAGCGATTAGATTAGTTCAATGACCAATTTGGTTAGACATTCAATATGATGTTCGAGATTAGAATTTCTGTATTGTGTGTGTGTGTTTTTTTTTTTCGCAAAGTGTGACTTGTCAAGGTAAATTCCAAAACTAAATTTAAGTGAATGCTTTTATCTCGATTTCATATCGCTTTTGACTTTAGCTGCATGTTTGAAATACAAAGCATTATGTTCACCATAACATAAAGGGGGGAAAAAAACTGCCAATTCAATAAACAAGTTTTTAAAAGAATGAAATTGTATCGTCAATTTGTGCCGAGCCATATAAAATGTGTTTTGTTTTTGTTGTGTGATGATGTGATTTCTTCGTTCGGTTTTTAATTGTGCTTGCATCTAAATTGGCTGTTATGCCATATGCAACGAATACATTATACATGTTCACCATCTCACAGAGTACCAACAAGAAGCAAGATCAGAAGAAGAAGAAGAATGAGAAGAAAAAAAAAAATTGTGCAATTTAACAGGCTTCACTTCTCATTTCCTTGGCAATAATCTCCGTGCTAAGATCAATATTACTGTTCGCCTCTCACATACTCAATGCTAGTTACTTTGCTCGAATACTTAATGCGTTTTACTGTTCGCACCAATGAAATCATGCTATTTGATATGGTTAGACTTATTTAGGCGAAATATATTCAATAATATCCGTAAATGAATATGCTTTTTGTCATTATGAATGCACTGTCGCAGGACAGTAATTTTAATATCAGACACGGATGCCACTTGTACGTTAAATCACACTCAAACTTCATTATCGAAGGAAATGAGAAAAAAAAAATTGTTGTTTATTTTTTGTAATATTAACATCATCATCAGCAGCATCAGCATCAGCATGAACAACGAAAAAGAATACCGAACATCTAAATCCGGAATTTAATATGTAATCAGCTTGAGTCATCTTAATGCATACCACATCAAACTATACAAATAATAAACGGTCGACCGATCGCCAACAAAACGTGCAATGCAAGTAAAAATCACTATTGACATTGGAAATTCTTTCGAAATGCATTGCACAAACACTGTGTAAATGATGGCCAAGATGAAGAGAAACCAAATTCATATGACATATAAACAATTTGAAGATGTGCATTATTATTTACTTGCAAAATAAAATGTAATGTTTTCATACGGTCATTGTCAAGCAGAAGTGAAAAAAAACAATCAACAAAATCCATATGTTAAATAAGTTGTTATTTTTGCAACGAAAGTTATTCCAATTGGTTTGCAAATGAAAAAGAAAAAAAAAAAAAAACAAAAAATTACCGTATGCTCTCACTTTTGATCATTATGAATCGATTAGATTTATTCACGATGCGAAAGTAGCAATTGAAAAGCATCAAATCATTGAAAATATAAAGAAAAGCAAGAAATAAAAAAAAAAAAAAACAGCAAAAAGAAGAAGAAAAAAAAACAAGCATATTTTCATTACGCATTTGATTATTTATCACATTCATATTTGTTGGCTGTGCACGCACATCAAAATACACCAAACATCGTAGTATCTATTGTCTGAATATATCTAGTTAGACGCACAGTTAGAGAGTGGCTTGGTTCATGAGCCGTTTAACATATTTTGACATCTCATCAAACAACATGTATATGAATCTCATATATTCGAATGGTTTCGAAGCATGGATTTTTCATTTGTAGATTTTTATGTACTTAATTTAATGAAATGGTTTGCAAATGCAACCAATCGAATAAATACAAATCAAATTAAAATTACTACAGGCAAATGATTAAGCATATGAAGAATGACGACCAAATAGAGAAAAGTGAGAAGAAGAAGAAGAAGAAAAAGAAGAAGAAAAAAAAGATATGAAAAGAAAGCAACAATAACCAATGAAGAAAATGAATTGCAAGAAGGAACAACAACAAACAAAAGCCAATGATGTAAAAATGGACAAAACATTAACGCATTCACCATTATTACATTAACAAATAGCTTTTGATCGAGAGAAAAAAAAAAGATGAACGAAACACATCGCCTGACCTTTTTGCATTTGAAAACATGATTCTTTAAAATCGATTGGATTTCAATAACAATTGATTTGGTCAAATTTTTTCATCTTCTCTTTTTTCATTTATTTTGTCTTATTTCAATTTGTATTTTGGCTTTGGCTAATAATTGTTTACAACCAGATCACACCATCACCGCAAGCCATTTCAAACGATCCGGCCCAGAATTCTCTGATTATCTATAGTGACTGATGGCAGAAGGCACACTTTTGTTTAATTTTCACGATTGTTGAACAATTTAATAGAACATAGATTTGAAATTTGTTGATTTATATTTTTTCTTCTATGCTCTCGCTTACACGCTCAATTTTTCTCTTTAATTTTTAATCTTGAAATTAATTGTGTCACATTTTTCTAAAAATTGCGTTGATTTAATATCTGCTAATATTCATGAAATTAATTAGACAATTGCAGAATAATCCACACAGAGAATGGGATGGTAAAGTTAGTAGCAACGAAGCGGTTAACAATTGTTATAATAATTTAACGAGTGGCAAGATAAAGATTTTTGTTTCTTTTGTAAGATTTTTACTCATTTCTTTCATTGTATAAATTAGAAGAAGATGAGATGTAAAATAAAATGAAATAGAAATTGTAATAAAATGTGCACAAGCTCGTGCTGCAAAAGGAGTGGTTTACTTTCTGGTCATTTATGATTACCAAAAAGAAAATGATCTGTGCTAAAAAAAAAAAACAAAACAAAAAAAAAAAAAAAATGAAGAAATAAATAAAACTAAAATTATGATATGATTTTTGTTGCTTTCATTCTCGCACTCTTTTGCAAATCACATATATAACAATGAAGCTCGCACATGACGATGAAGATGACGATGACATTTCATTTTCTTTTGAAATGAAATCCACCGCAAATGATTTGTGATAATGATGTTCAGTGAGAGTGTGTGATCTAATCATATTTCGGGGTTTAGTAAAACTATTGTTGTTGTTTGCTTCGTTTGCCATTTGCTAAAGTGAAATGAATTTTCATCAAAACCATTGTTGAATCCAGTCTATTCATTATGAGCACTCTGTTACATTTCTTTTTACTTGCTCATTTTGCCGGTTAGAAATTATTAAACAAACGCGAGAGAAGAAAAAAAAAATTAAATAGAGAGAATTTTGTATTTCTCAATGTGTACGACACTTTTTTCTCGCTGTGTGTGAGTCTTTGTGTGTGTGTGTGTGTGCGTGTGCGTGTGCGTGTATGTGAGTGTGTGAGTAAATAGAATTGTGTACTTTAAAGAAAAGGGATTTCAATTGAACTTATACCGTGTAATGAACTTTTGTTAGACAAGAATAAAACAAGTAAAAAGTGAGCTCAGGAAACAATGGCAATTTATGGCATGCCAATGTATGTTCGACTACGATTTTTACTTTATAACCACTGTTCCTCTCAATGCATGTGTGTGTGTGTGTGTGTGTGTGTGGGGGGGTGTGTGTGTGTGGGGGGGGTGTGTGTGTGTGTGTGTGTGTGTGTGTGTGTGTGTGTGTGTGTGTGTGTGTGTGTGTGTGTGTGTGTGTGTGTGTGTGTGTGTGTGTGTGTGTGTGTGTGTGTGTGTGTACGATTGAAACTGTCAGAAACAGGAAACGTCTCCATGCCATTGAAATTTTTAGGCACCCAATTTTATACAAAATATTTATTATTTTCACTACTTAATCGTGGCACTTGAATGGAACAATCAGTCAATGTTTACTTAAAAATTCTGAATAAATAAATTTAATAGTCCATTGTTATACACAACACAGTTGAAAGTTCTTACATATTCGTTAATACTCAGCTAGTTACTACTTAATGATTTTACAGTTTATTTTTTTTTTTTTTTCTTTTGCCACAAATGAAGAAAATACAATTATTGTTGTGCTGTGACAAAATGGATTTTCGTTAAAAAATCTGAATCATCAGCGCGAAATCACACTACAGCAAACAAAATCCACACAATTCAAAATGTCAATCATGTTCTATTCTTTAATTTTGCTGTTGAAAATGCGAAAAAAAAAGAAACGTAAGATAAATAGATTGTGTTAAATGAGCGTTTCGCCACATATTTTTCACTTTAATAACCGAAAAAAAAAAAAAACGGCGCAAATACACACACATTCACTCTTGCACCCAATTTATTAGAATGTTCGAGAGAAAAAAGAAGCCAAGAATTGGATTTAGAATGAGAATCGTTTAGCATCGCAAGAAATGGGTGACATATGGTCACGGTCAGTGTGGATTGATTTCTCACCAAAACGGAACATTCAACAATATTCCAGTTTGGTTCAAATGGCGATTAGAAATGACCAAATATAGAGATCAAGTTCGATAAACTAATCATTAAAAAAAAAAATAAACACACACATATATGCGCATACAGACAGAAAGACAAAAAAGTTCACGCGGCAAACGAATTCTAAATGAGGAAATAATGAGAAAAAAAAAAGAGAGACAATTTGATAGCAAACATTTTGCAGGTCTATGATCTTGATCTTGATCTCGTTGGCGGATTTTGCAATAAACCGTATCAAATGAAAATCAAAACATGTCCATTCCATTCCTACGAGATTTTTTTTTTTTTATCGCTTTTGTGATACAAATTTACAGCCTATTACGGAATTAGCGCACAAATTGTGATTTATAATTTGATTTTGCAAAGATTTCATTTTTGAAAATGTGGTATTGTGATTTTTTTAACTCAAAATAAGGCGAATTATTTCATATTGATTGCCGAAATAAAAATATTCTCTTGTTTATCGAAATTCGACGATAAGGAATTTGCGAATTAAAAAGTTTGATTTCGGTAAAATCTGGATTTTTCGAAAGCTTTGAGCGTGTGTGTTTAATGGATATTACATCGAACACCATTTTCATGAAACATAGACAATTTAATGTTATATGTGTCACTGTGCATTCCACATAAAGGTGTAAATGAGATAATTGTGTGTTAGTAGTTTTTTTTTTTGTAATCTTCGTTGCCGGGGTTACCGTCACACGTAAAAATCGTCGTAATGAAGGAAATTCAATATATTTACAGCATTAGGCAAACAGATGACGATGACACGACTTTAACGTAATCGATCGACCGCATTATCATGCTCGTTGTTATTTGCGGCATCGAATCAACATGCCAATTTACACGACAATTTAAAAGTATGTACGTTGTACGCACGAACTTGGAATTTCAACAAATAAATAAAAAAAAAAAAAAAAAAAAGAAAAAAATAGAAAAAATGTGTACCAGAAAACCTGAATATATCGATATTTTGCTAGTTTTGTATCGTTGTGAAATACGCGCGTTCTTCTTTCTTTCTCTTTCTTTTCTCTTCATTATTATTTTACTTTTCTTTCAATTCTATTTTCAATGTTTTGGCATTGAAACTTGTTCGAATTTTTTACCAAATACCATTCGCTATCAATAACAACCATATAAATACAAGAGCATAGAAACAAACGCGAAAAAATAAAAATCTATTTGTGTACTTTCGCATTCGGGCAGCAATAGATACAAGAAGAAAATCATTGCATGTTAGTCGCGTTCCATCCACAGACAAACTCAAAAATCGTTTACAAATATATAAAGTTGCGCATGCAATTGCCGATTTGGAAAAATAGCAACGGAAATCATTGAAATATGTTATCATCGGGGCATAATAGAATTTGTACGCGAAAAAATAAAAGCGCACGCGCACATGCAATACACCATGGTAATAATGCAGTCAATGCAAAAACCCACTTATTAGGCGATGCAGAACAGAGACGTCGTGAATCGTTCCAGCATTTCATTCATTTGATGTAAAATTTGAGAGCCGCACTTTGAATAATACGCTGATTAGTCAAATGGAAGAAATATAATATGCATGTTATTGCAGATACGAGCGATAAATAAGAAATATTCTCATTCGTCATATCTCTTTCTCTCTCTCTCTCTCTCTCTCTCTCTCTCTCTCTCTCTCTCTCTCTCTCTCTTTCTTTCTCTCTCTCTCTCTCTCTCTCTCTCTCTCTCTCACTCTTCTCTCTCTCTCTCTCTCTTTCTCTATCTCTCTCTTTCTCTCTCTCTCTTTCTCTCTCTCTCTTTCTCTCTCTCTCACTCTTTCTCTCTCTCTCTCTCTCTCTCGATTCCGTCTAGATGCTATTTTATGTGTCGATCGTGTGTGCGTGTGCGTGTGTGTGTGTAAATTTATTCGTTCTTTTGCTTTGCATTGCGTCGTCGTTGAATTGGCAGACTTGCTTTTTACTTGTCTGTCTGTCATGCTGGGCACCGTACTTTGATAATGCCAAGTTGTGTTGGCCGCGGCATTGCTAACACCATTTGCTGTATCAATGTTTCTTTTAAACTGATTACTAGATAATAAGGTCAATATAAAGCTTTGCTCTAATCGACATTCTTTATTATCCAAAAATTGCACACATTTTCTTTGCACAATTTTGAAACATTTTCAATACAAACATACTGAACATCAGTCTCCTGGGCACATATTACATTTTAATATTGAAATTTGCATGAAAAATATTAAACATTTTAATAAATAGATACTTTTTAATTGATGACAATTTCTAATGATTTCTCTGTTTCCCTCTCTCTCTTTCTCTCTATCTTCCTCTCTTTTTGCGTTGATACTGCCAGGAATGTCAAAATTTGTTGGAAGAAAATCGACGATTGGTTAACAGAAATGGGTCAACAGAAATGATTGGCCAAGACACATTATTACCATCCACAAATGGTTCCGTCGAAGAAGCCGTTCTTCAAACACAAATTGAAACTCTACAATGGCAATTGACACAGGTATGATATCAATTAACGGAGTTTATCATATATTTCTTTTTCTCTTTATCTGTTTCCATCTCTTTTCCTCATTTTTTTGTTATCCAAATGTGTAAAATAGAAACGAATGAAATATATATAATTTGTTGTCTCCATTGATTTGTTGAACACTTGTGCGGAATGGCAACGTTATTCGTTATCTGTCTATAAGTTGATTAAAACCTATTTTAATGTAAATTTTATAGTTTTTCTTATTTTTTTTTTTTTTTTTTTTTTTCATTTTTGCTAATGATTTCTCGTTTTGCCTGCGGCGTTTGTCATTTTTATTTTTTTTCCTCTTCTCTTTCTCTTCACATTTGCGTAGGTTGAATCGAGTCGCCAAATGTATCATGCATTGATGGAAGAGGTGGTACGATTTTTAGAGCGATGCTATCAAAGTATCGAATCCATGCAAAAAAATAACAAAATTGCACGTTCACGTAGCATCAACCACATGTTTATCGAACAATCGGCACAATTGGCAACAAAAAATGAACGTCGCATTAGCGACATTGGATCTCTACGAAGCAACCTCAATATCGCTTCCGATAAAACCGGTGCAATGGCACCAACAAATGAAAAAGATCAACTAAATGAATCATTTGCATCAACAATTACAACAACAACCACCAACAGTACCGAATCGTATAATAATTTTACCGATTTTACGTGGTAAGTATTCAATGTTATTTTATTATCGAATAAAACAATTCAATTCGTTCGTTCGTGTTTTTTTCTCTTTTCTTTCGCAAAAAAAAACCACCAATTTCTTCATAAGAATTTCTTTGTCTTAATTTGGTGTTTTCAAATTGGTTTTTATTATTAACATGATTTTCGTTTTTTTTTTTTTTTTTTTTTTTTCAGGCGTCGTTCTCCAAAGAAATCACCACAAAAAAGTTTAAACGATGATGATGCTGAAAAATTGTCTCAGGAAGCTTTTCGTTTATATCGAACAGCACAAAATTTGCTAAATCTCAAGGAGCCAATATTAAGCGAATCAAAATCATTTCATCGAAATTCATTATCCGATTTAAAATCGGCTGGGCTACAAACGTATACTGGATCAGCATCATTGCAACGTAAAGTTAATTCACGTGAAAGCCATAATTCATATCAAAGTAACAGTACCAGTGATGGATCTGTACATTCAAATTCATCATCAATTCGTACGGAAACAGATGAAGAAAATCATTTGGATGGACGAAATAATGGTTTGCCCGTATTAAATGGTAATTTAAATCGTCGTATCAATGCAAATTTATCGGATAAATATAATAGTGCAACAACTGAAATGGAAGCAATGACATTGGGAAATAAAGATCGTATTAAATCGGTAGCAAGTAGTTCGGCTGATGATGAAAGTGGTTTTAGTTCAATGAATTCATTTCATCATGATACAAATCCAACATCAATATTACCACCAATTGCACTCAATTCAACAATGTTATCAAATCAATTATCAATGGAAGATGATAATCATCATCATCATCATCAACAACATCAAAATCATCAACATCATCATCATCATGATTTATTAAAATGTGACCCGCTCAATGCTAATGCAAATGCATTTAATGTTATTCATTCAGAAATGAAATCATTGCCACCAATTCTTCATAAACGATATGATTCAGCCCCACCAATACCGCCAAAAAAGAAGCTCACCACATTCAATTCATTGAAAAACGAAAATAATCCCGATAAAGCCAGTGGCATCCATGTTCTTTGGGTATAACATGATTTAATAGGTCAAACACATCAACACCATATCTTCCTGATATCTATACCATTTCAAATTTATGTTCATTTTAAATTTTATTTAATACATTCTTTTTTCTCTTTTAGTCGATAGACATAGAGACAATTTCTTTTTTTCTTTTTTAAACAAACAATTTCTACGCAAATAATTCACAATATTAATTTAATTCCACATTTTAGTGATATAATATAAATAAATTTTTAGTTTTTCTTTTGACATTTGTCAACAGTATAGAAATGTTCTGTCTCTTGTACAATACATTTATTCCATTTCCATTATAGTAACAGCTTATTATACTTTTTTTTTAAATACAAAATGTCTATCATTTTTCCGTTCTTTTTTTTTTCTTTTTTTTTTTTTTTAAATAAAAATTTTTTTGTTAGAGCTAGAAGTAAATGTAATTATTAAGTGAAATTAGAGCAAAACTTGGTTCAAATACAAGAAAGCACATAACAATCAATCAAAATATGTGAATTTGTTTTATTTGAATGTTTGGAGGCGACCCCATTTGTAAGAACTTTTTTCGTTGCATTGAAACCAAATGAAAGTGGAGCTTAAGCTCCATTCAAAAGCTTATGAAATATAAATTGAAATCTAATGAAGCTTTCATTGTAGGCCCTACAATGCTTGGCAGAAGATTCACTCAATTGTTTTCACATTGGTTATGTCTTATGATGAAGCAAATATGTCTTACTTTTATTCTGTTTCTTTTTATCAATTTAGGGTGAATTTCGTGCATCGAAATATCGAACATAAAAAGAAAATTAGTTTGAAAAATGTAAAGAAAGAAATAAAAACAATATTTTAAAGAATTCTATATTTTACATTCAATCAAACAAAAAAAAACTGTATAAATGTCCAACTAAGCTGAAATAAAACAAAATTACAATGAATATTAAAAACATTTTGGATTCTCAATTGAGTCTGACTTTAATAAAATTGAAATTTACTTTTTTTTCGTTGATTCTGTTCATCCTGATTTATTTCACTAGAATTGCTGCATTTTTGTCTAGGAAAATCATATACAAATTGCGATTCATGGACGGCGGAATAATAAATTCTAGTTCCAACGCTCAAAATGATTGCGATTAGGCGAGAAATATTCAGTTGATAATGAATTTTATTTGCGTCAATAATTTGTACAAAAAATAGCAAAACAATGAAGCTTTTAAGAACCATATTCCGAGGCAATGAATTTTTTTTCAACCATCCGTTTTTGGCAAAATTCTATCGTTTTTTTTTTTAATTTTGTCAGAATTTTGTTGAATAAAAAGCATGAAAACAATAGAAAAGATTTATTTCTATTTAAATTCATCTTAAGTATCATTTTTATCATTTTCGATTTTTTGTAAATAAGAAACAAGAAAAAAAAATCCGAAGTATTACCGGTACATCCGTAGTGCTAAATACAAGAAATAAATATAAAAATCAATGACCATTTTGTTGTGAATTTGTTTTATTTGGATGTGTGGCTGTCTCCATATATGAACACATTGTTCATTGCATTGAAAATGGATGAAGCTCCACTAAAAAATTTGCACAGTACAAATGGAAATAAAAATCATTTGAAATTGAATGGAGCCAACTATGCTTGTGAGAAGATTTCATTGTTAAGCTCCACTTGGTCTTCGATGGAGTTGAAGTCAAATAATTTTTTCACTCTATGGAGAACCGATGTAAATGTCTTTCTTTTGTATTGCCTTTTCAAAAGACGTTTGGATGAATTCCGTGCGATGTAATCTTGGACATAAGAAGTAGCCGGAAAAAGGTAACAAAAAAAGAAAAAAAAAAAAATATTAAAAGGAAAAAAAGAATCGAAAAGTAGAAAGGGGAAAAATGGTCTTTTATACAAACAACAACATATAAAATTTTCAAACAAACTATTGAATTCAATAAATAAATTGGAGTTAGATTCGATCGGTTTTCCAATTGAATTCATTGCAAATAATGTCAAAGCCTGAAAATGAACCTGAACATTTGCTAACGAAAAGAAAAAAAAACAGAAAACAACAACAATCACAACAATTCACTCCGATAAGAAAATTGCATGGCACGCAAATCGAAACAACAATAACAAGAACAACAACAACAACAACAACAAACACAACACAGAAGTGAATTGTATCTATATTTTAAAAACAAAAAAAAGAAAAATTATTCAGGGAAGTTATGTGCTTTCTGCGCTTGTGTTGTTACTTTTGCAAAAGATGCCATCAGTTGTGACGATGACGTTGGTGAATGGTACGGGGTTTTGTTAGCGTTCCATCGAATATTTTCCCCAAACAAACAAAACAAAAAGCAAAAAAAAAAAAAAAAAAAAAAATGAAAATAAACAATCATATATGTGTACAAATGAACATACATTGAGATGTATACCAACACGAGGACATATTTACATCGATATTTTAGCATATGTGATGCGTGCTTACAGGCAAAAATTCAAGTAGTGCCAAACTATTTGCTAAAAAAAGAAGATTCAAATTGACGAAAAAGAAGAAGAAGAAGAAGAAGAAAATGCACACTGTACAGCACTGTGCAGTGTAGAGTTCGAATGAAGATAGGAATGTGCGGAGATGGAGCACGCGGAATGGCATGTGTGTATGTATGCAGAGGGATAGAATAAAATAAAAAAAAAAATGTAAAAACGAAAAGAAAAAAACGTTACCCCCGAAAAGGAAGTTAAAACTGAATCGAATTGCCGCACCGTCTACAAGGAAAAACTCACACATTTACTGACATACTAACACAGTCACACATATGATGCCACCCACACGAAATCACCAAATGTCCATTTGGTTGAAAGCTCTCTGCAGAACTTGTGTGCACACACATGTAAATCCCAACACACACACACACACACACACACACACACACTGATACACGCAGATATAAAACCATGCACAATATCAAAATGCTAGAAAAGCTCTGAAACTGGCGCAATACACACAGACTCATAGATACACAAACACATAAACGAAGAAATATTCAAAAAAAAAAAAAAAGAAAAAACACACAACATAATGTGTACACAATGTTCAAAGTTCTATATTTCGGTGAAACGGTGTGGCTAAATAACAACACGAAATGTCGAAAAATCCATTTGATACCATTTTTGCTGTGTGTTGTTGTCTCTTCTATTCTTGTACAGAAATATTTTAGTATAATTTGTTAACCAAAAAAAAAAAAAATAAAATAAAAACCAAAAAAAAAAAAAAAAAAAACAAAAAAATACACAGAAAAATTAAACACACATACACACACAAACACACCAATTTTTATTGTTATCTATATTTAAAACATTCGAATGATAAACAAGAACAGTTTAAAAGAAAAACAGAAAATTCATTTAAAATCGAAATAAATGACAAAAATTTAAATACCGAATAATTCAAACGTGAGACCGAGTGCAAAGTGAAAAATTAAATGAAAAGCAAAATGAAATGAAAACACATTTGATTCATCAGAAAACTATAATGTGATTAAAATTGAAGAAAAAAAAATTAAAAAAAAAAAAATACGAAATAACTGCATCAAATGGAGTGAGAAAATTATTATTTTTGAATAACAATTCATTGACATCAACGGCATTTTCTTTCATGTTCGATTTTGTTTATGGGAAAAATCAATTGCAATCAACGGCAATTCATTCGATTGAAAAGGATTTACCATCATCTACTGTCGATTTGAGTGTAAGAAAAAAAATAACTTGTTTATATTGCATTCATTTTTAATTTGAGGAGTCAGGCTTACTCGTTTTTATTTTTTAATTTTTTTTTTTTTATTAATTAAGCTCGTTTGGTGATGAAAAAAAAAATGCATAAGTTTTTGTTGTTCTGATTTGATGCATTCGGTATATGTATTGTAAACAGTCGATTGGCAGACTGATTTTTCAATCAAAAAGAATAACCCAAACAGTGAATTTTATAGAGAAAATGACCTTTATAAAAACAATAAAAAAAAAAACAAAAAAAATTCGAAACAAAATCATCATCCAGTGAATGATCAAAACAAAAGAAAACCGATACTCCGAAAAGGACAACAACAATAACGAAAAATAACGCTGAAATTCAACTAACTATAAATATCACACACACCTACGAAAAGACATTTCTTACCATCGCTTAACGATTTTTCACAAGTATCCCGCAAACAGCGACGATTTTATTCGCATTGTTTGCATTTTCCGATTACTGCATAGCTCTTCGACTCATTCTCTCCCCCTCAAACAGCAACCTCATCAATGTCGCTATCGTTTTATTGTCGTCGTCGTCGTCGCCGTCGTCGCCGTCGTCGCCGTCGTTTTAGTCATAGTCATCTTCATTATTTGCAAAACATCTATCGCTACAGAGAAATTCAGACAGTCATCTGAAATCAGTGGATTTCTTGGAGCCGTTTGTATCAAATGCAATCAAAATCTAAACACTTAACCATTGTGATTTCCATCATTTTTTTCATATTTCTTTCTCCCTCTCTCGTTCTCCTTCTCTCTCTCTCTCTCTCTCTCTCTCTCGCTCTCTCTCTTTCTTTCTCTCCCTTCCCTCCCCCTCTCACTCTCCCTCTCTCTCTTTTTCTGACGTTTTCTCGCATTTCATGTATTTCCGCATACATTTTTTTTCTTCTACTTTCTTTCATTATTTACTTTCGTTCTCTGTTTGATGAAATTATGATAGAAGCAAATCGTTACAAAGTCATTAATTGTTGATTGCTAGTTGTGTATGAATAGACGAACGAATGAAAGAAACAAAAAAAAAAAAAACACTAAAATGTAAACGCTCCGCAAATCATCATTGTCCACAATATGTAGTGCTTTTAATTCATCAGATATTTCTAATTTAACAAACAATTGAAATCGAACGCACAAATTTCGACATTTCTATTCATACATATTTTATGAATGCCATGCCATGCTATGCCAATCAATTGTCTGCCAATGATTTTTTTCCCCTTCAGTCTATCCGCTGTTTAGTTTTTCTTTTTATTTTTTTATTTTTTTTTATTTTATTTTATTTGCACCGATGTCATTGTGAAGATGTTTCGTGTCATTTCTTGCATCGTCAAACAATCGATTTCTGCTAGCATTCGACACACAAATAGAAAAGCGAAGCAGCTCAAACGTCAAATTATTAGTCAAATCATATATAATTCAATACGAATGGTATAATCTGATAAACATGGACTTATTAGACGATATTTTCTTCTTTTTGTATTCATTCATTCATTCATTTTTTTTCCCTCAATGATGAGAATTTAATTTATGAAACTACGAAATTGTCATTATTCATTTTTCGAATAAATTTTTTTTTTTCAGGGAATTTTTTTCTTTTTCTTAATTCAAATATTATGGATTTTCAGAAGCATTGTAAGCCGAAAATGTTAGAATTATTATGAGATTAATTTAAATTATTACCAATGGTAAATGTACTCTATCTTCAGTTTCAGTTTATAATAGATTTTGTTTCAGTAGCTAATTAAAACAACAAACCATATTCATTCGTGACTATGAGCCGGGTCAAAAGTTTGTTGGTGCCATTGCATTGCATATACCTATCATTGTCACAATACATTTTCATGACAATGCAATGCATTTGCACGTCGGTGCACAATGTTGTAAATTCATTGAAATTTTGTGAATAATAGCGAAAAAGAAGAAAAAGAAAAAGTAAAAAAACCATAACGAAATGAATGGTAAAGCATCATGAAAAATGGGAGAAAAAAAAAAACGAAAAATATGCGTAAAGACGAAAGCATTATTTTAAGGGGAAATACATTGGTTGATTCAAATGTGGATAGTTACAAATCATATTATACAATATACACATATTAGTATCGGTTCATTTCGAAAAGATCGACCAAAAAAATATGCATTTCTCTCTCTCTCTTTCTCTCTCTCTCTCTCTCTCTCACTCTCTCTCTCTTTCTCTCTTTCTTCCTTTCTTTCTTTCTCTCTCTCTCTCTCTCTCTCTCTTTTTCTCTATTTTTCTCTCTTTATATTTCTCTTTTCTTTGCCCATTCTGTTCGTTTGTTACATTCGAGTGAAAAAAAAAAAAATCGAACTGTATGCCACAGTTCTTTTGTGCCAACCAACCGAATGTGTTAGCACACGGAATATGGTTTTTGCAATGGCATTATCGTTGTAACTGTGTATGGCAAATGAAATCGATTTTCCATTTTTGTTTCTTCGGCTCTTCCATCTCAACAAACGCTCTTAACGTTGCATTTTCAACATGAATTTTGCTTGTTAATAGGGTGCACAATATCTATAGCATAAATGTAACACTATCATGTTTGACTCATAAATATACGGCATTTTAAATGGCAACAATGCCAGCAAGCTTCGGCTGACGTTTGTCTTGTTCCATTTGATTTTAATTAGAACGATACATAGAGAAAAAGACAGAGAAAATGTGAAAAAGAGAAATGAAAACGAAAGAAAGAAAACAAAATTGAAGAAAAAAGAAATATGAGCACATATTAATGTCGGAAATTGTATGCACTTGTTTTCCTAATTTAATTAAAGTTGTTTCAAGATTTCTCACTTTTCCTCCCACTCTCTCCCCCCCCCCCCCTCTCTCTCGCTCTCTCTCTTTCTTTCTCTCTCCCTCTCGCTCTCTCTCTTTCTTCCTCTAGCCCTCTCTCAATGTTCTTTCGCGCATAAAAAACCGTTAATCACATCGTTTAGTCAATTTTGAATCAATGCGCACATGTTTGTTTGATTTGCATACAATTTTCTAATCCCAATGAGTTTTCAATCTGGACATTCTAAACATGATTCAACCATATGTATTCATCAAAAATGTATTAAATTGAACGGTGCATTGCAATTTAATTGGCTTGTACTTGATCATATACAAATGTTAAATCGTGTTCAAAATTTTAGCGTTACACTAACGAGCAACATATTTACATGTGATAATGAACAGTCAGCTGAAAATGAAAGCATACACATGACTGTGAATAGAAATAACAAAAAAAAAAAAAAAAAAAAAAATATATGAAGTAATGAACATTGGCAACAATATATCAATAATAATTACTATGGCCCGCACTGACGCGTACTCTCTCGTTACGATTTGGATAAATAAATAATTGTTTTGAATGGTTTCAGTTGAAAGAGAGATAGAGAAAGGAACAAAATGTGAATGAGACAAAGAATAGAATCAGAAAGAAAGAAAGAATGAAAGAAAGAAAGAAAGAAAGAAAGAAAGAAAAAAGAAATAAAAAACAAAAAAATTGACGAAGATGGCTTGAAAAATGTATTGTTTGAAATTAGCTGACAAGTGATAACAATGAAAATGTGTAATTAAAGACTCACATTTGAGATCTTATTGCATTTTGACTGAATAAAAAAAAACAAAATGTATCAAGTTCATATCTTGTTCACATTCAAAGTGAATGCGAACAAAAATTGTTCAGGGCAATCACATGAGTTTCGGTTTGTCATCATTAGTCAGAGTTCTCATTCAAATACCAAACGAAATACATATCTTTTGTGTATTTAAAAATTTAAATAAGAGAATTTCATGATACACACAGTTAATGTTGATAGTATTGAGACGAAAACTGCATAAAATATGATGCTGTTGGCGTGTGACAATTCATACTGGCTATAGACAGTTAAATGTTCGGCTATTTTGGTTTTGTAATGCACATTAAAAAATTAAATAAAACGAACGACAACCAGCAGCAGCAGCAACAAAACAGAAATGTTCATTGGTTCGTCAATGTGATATAATTAATAAGTACAAGTACATACGTTGTGTTTTGTGTTGAATGTTTGTATATGAATCAAGTGCGGTGTACTTAGCTAATAATTTTATTCATTCGGATGTTGAATAAACAAGATGAATTTCATTCATTAGCTGAAAAGCCGATATTTTATAGTGCAATGAAAGAGCCAAAGGCAACCAAATTGCAAGAAAAGAGAAATGAAGGGACGGAAAAAAACCTGAAGCAATTTTACGGCAAAAATAAAACAAGATATAAACGAATGAAATAATAATGAAAATAAAAAGAATAGATACATGCTACACAAGAGATAGAAAAAAAAAAGGAATATAATAGAGCGAGAGACGATGTGCCAACGTTCATTTGGTCGTGTTGTTAGTACCAAAAATAAATGTGTGCCACAATTGAGAATATATTTGAGAAAAAGCAGTTATCATTCGTACGTTAAATGAAACGCACATCGCAAATGTGCAAAATTAAATTTTGTTATCATGAAATGACCTCACGAAACTCAACCCATCCACACGAATTCTTTTTTTCAATAAGATATGATCTGCTATTATCCTTTATTTATCTTGAGTCGTGCGTTTGTGACTTTTTTTTTTCAAAAATACTCTTTATTTCTCACTTTAGTCTCTCTATGGCTATTTCTCACGCTCTTTCTCGATTGTTTTGACCCCCTCCCCTCCTCCCTTCTTCAATTCTTTTTCTCCCTTTCTTCTCTCTCTCTCTCTCTCTCTCTCTCTCTCTCTCTCTCTTTCCATCTCTCCCTCAAGTCCCTTTTCTCTCATTTATCATTCATTCGCAACCGTATTTTAAAACCGTATGATCGAATTTGATCGCATATAAATGCACGTCACACTGCCGATACTCTCGTACATCATTCAAATGTGCAATGTTACCACTTGGCTATTAAAAACAGAACGTCAACAGTAATACTGTATTATAAAAATGAATACAATACATATATATACATACATATTCAATGAACCCATTCTCATAAATATCGTTAAAATTGTATGTATACGTTACAATAATTGTTGTTAGATTCATAACTAACACGTAAATCTCTCTAAATCGTTTATTGCGCCTGGCGTTATCGTCATCAATTCGTATTCTTTTTTACACATTTTTTTCTCTCTTACTCGTTCTCTCTCTCTCTCTCTCTCTCTCTCTCTCTTTTCTCCTTCTCACATTTTTCATTCTCTCTGTCTATTTCGCCCTTTATCTTTCGTGTGCGCCATACACACGCACATACACAGAAGCCCAGCCGAAACAACAATTTGCCAATAAGCAGTCATAATCGTTTATACCAATAGAGTTGATATGAGAAAAAGAGATGAACATCGAATAAGAATAAAATAAACATAGGCGGCGGCCATATAACAGCAACAGTAGCCGCAGCCGCAGCAGCAGCATATATAGTTGAATCCGGCATTCATGTGACACGAGGTGTATGCACAAGTATTTTTACGATGTTGTTAAAAGCAGTATTGGCACATGACTTTAAACATTTTTTTTTTTCCTTTTCTCTCTTCGCGTTTTCTATCTTCTCTAAAACAACAACAACAACAAAATATCATGCTGAACTTCAAATAAAATTCTCTCATTTTTATTTCATGTTCTTCAATACCTAATCTTTCTTTGATTTTGCAGAAAAAGTACATAAAAAATAAATGAAAATTTGTTGAAATTGGCAAAACCAAAATTCAAATTTCATTCAATTTAAATGGATTTTGTTGTTATCGAAACTATTTTACATTTGAATTTATATCGTTCAGCAAACGGTACATAACATTTTTTACACACAAATCTGCGATGCAATTGATCGCAAAATGATTGAATTGTAAAGTTCAACACAATTTGATTGTGTTGTTTTTGTGCATTTTAAATTCCCTTTGAGTTTAAATATATTCAACGAATGAGATAGAATGAGAATAGTCAGTTTACTATTTCGGGATAGAAACTAACATAAAAACAACTGTTTTAATGCATGATGCACATTCACAATTTTAACTTCAATTCACATTTTAAACAAATGGAAATATAAAAAACAGACAGAGACAGAGAGAGACAGAGACAGAGAGAGAGAAAGAAAGAGAGAGAGAGAGAAGGAGAGAGAGAAGGAGAGAGAGAGAGAGAGAGAGAGAGAGAAGGAGAGAGAGAAGGAGAGAGAGAGAAACAGCGCGATGAATCTCATTTTATTGGAAAAATAGCTTTTTGGCCAATTGTGATTGCGCTAAGCCATAGTTGTTCTAGTTCAGTTGAGTTCTCAGCACACCACACTCGGAGCATTTTCTATTTATTTGACGGAAAACTAAACAACGGAGAGCGAGAGAGAAAAACAAAAAGCGAAAAAAAAAAATAGAGACAAAACACTTATTTCTCTTGTCATGTCATGTTCATTCTAAATTTATGGCATGCGATTATGATTTTTTTTTCTGCAAGCTAACAATTTTAATGGCACACATTTCAGTAAAAACACTGAAATTGCCTAAAAAATTTTACAAGAACACTGACAGTGTGTGCAAAAACACTGAAATTGTCAAAAGAACAGAAAAAAAAGTAATGCGACAAGAACGAAAATTTCAAACAAAAACTGATAGTGTGCAGTAACAAAAAAAAAAAAAAAAAAACACTGAAAAAAGTGTCTGCTAATAATCTATCTGAAAGAAAAAAAGGTTTTACAAATGCATCCAAGAGAAGTGCAAAGAAAATCATTCATAACGCAATTTGATGTTATTATCATATATTTTATTATTGTGCAAACGAAGCAACAAAGTTTATCAGATAAGCAAGATAATACGAGATTTAAATCAATGAGATTGACTGCGGTTACTTGTTTAACGAAACGTTAAGATTCTGTCTTTCAACTCACACTTGTTTCTTCTCTGTGTGTTTTTTTTTTCATTTCTTCTTCTTCTTCGTTTCAAATGGGTTTTGCATGATTTTTTTTTCTTTCATTTTTTTTTAGTCAAAACATAAATGCGAGGAGTTTTTTTTTCTTCTGTCTTTGGAGTTTGTATGCGCCTAATGTGAAAATCAATGATATATGTATGAATGTGCGGCAATTTAATCATTTTTAACGACGTATTTGTGATGAAGTCCAATGAACGTCATACACCATCGTCCAAGCACATGGACAGTCAATCGACTTGCATATATATGTGAATTTCGACGATTAGTTTTTTTTTTTTTTTTTTTTCCATTTTACTGCTCTCTGTTCATTTCGTTTCGAAAAGCTTATTTACGATTTACCAATATGTGAACAAGTAACAATCGACAATATTCCCGTTTTTTGTCTTCTTTTTTTTTTCACTTTTTTTGTGATTTAGCTTGTAATGATTTTAAAATTGTATTTATTAATATTCTCACTAAACATTCAACATCACAACTATTATCAGTTCATTCTAAAATAGATTAGAAAAAACTCGATGCCACCGCACACCGTCCGAATACAGTGTCGCATTCACAAATATACACAATAAATTATTAATTTTGTGTATGTATTTACTACCACAACTTACCAATCACCATACAAATCTAATCAACTCAAAAACTGTGTAGAAAATACTATGAAACGATATAAGCCGAGTAACGTGATAGAAAAGACAAAAAATAAAAACCATCACTCATACAATTTCGATTATTCTAAATTCATTCACATTTGTAAATATTTATCTGTTTGAAATATATTTTCGAAATATATGTGCTCAGTTCATATTAGTTGATCGTATTTATGAGAGATACGCGAATGAGAAGTAGTGGAAAAAAAAAGCACACACTCAAAAACAATTTGTTAACCGAAACGAATGAACTGCAGAGGAGAGCGTAAAAAATAGCGTATATTTTGTCTGTTTTTTCGCCCGTGTGCTTTCTTCTCTTGTTTCCTCTCTACTTGAGTTTTCGTGGCTGTCATCGTCGTCGTCGTTATGGTCGTCGTCGTCGTTGTTGTCGTTATTGTCGTCATATTTTGTATGTTTTGCTATTTACTTGTAAAGCATTTTTCTTTAATTCATCATAGTCATTCTATGCATGTATTTTCTTCGAGTGTTCTTTTCAATCGGTTTTTATTTTTTATTCACTTCTTATTTCTTCTTTCATTTTTGGCATGTATGAAATCGAGCACAGGCCTATGCGATTCGCGCGGGCACTGTTTCATGAGCAATTGTGTCTATGTGTGTGTGTGTGTGTGTGCGCGCTTATAAGCATATTGAGTATATATTCGTGTTTGTGTATAACTGCGTTAAGCCGTTTTGTGTATGCTCAGCAGCATTAGTGTTCTTTTTATATCACGTCTCATACGTATCGCCAGTTATAATTCGGTTTTCTGTGTTTCAAGAACTCTACATAGTACACATTACGGTGTGTACTGAATGTACTGAAATATTCTCCGTGTGTATACATACAGAATAGTGTTTCGTTTCGGTGTTTTTCTTTTCGTTTTCGGTTGAATATATATATATATATATACATATATATGTATCACTCTGTTGTTCATAAATTTTCACAAATCATTTTGGTTCTTTTTGGATTCCAATGAAAAAAAATCCACAATAGTCCATCCATGAGGTGTGATTCATGAATATTCAATGAATTTCACCGATTCAAAGGATTTTGAAAATTGAAAACTAAAAAACAAAAAAAGAGAATAAAATTGCCGAATGTTCAATAACAAACGATCACACAGAATCGGACGAGAGGCAAGCTGATAGGATTAAACGCGAAAGAACGAGATAGAATTAAACGGTGGAAAAAAACCACATGTGATCAACAATTGCCACTTGATCGGCAAAATCCGATTTAACATACAAATGTGAAATTGGGCGCTTATTGTTTCAATTATTTTTTTTTTTTTGTTTTTCTCGATCGATTGTCACGAAACGAGCACCAAAGAAAAACTCGGATACTTTTTGTGATTTTGGTCCGTACAAGAATTTAACAGTTAAATCCAAAGGAAAATTTATACAGAATTTTTGGAAAAATTCTCTATTGGTTTTGATATAACCAACCATTTGTGATGTTCAGCCACTTGTGATATTCAAGATTGGTTGAGATTTTAATTTTTTTTTTTTTTTTTTGTTTTGTTTTTATTACTTAAATTGTACACAACTATCAAATCAGTCAACAAATTCTTACGGGTGCTAGATTTTTAGTCACAAAATACAGAGAAATTGAAAAACTCAACAAAAAACTAAAATTATTCATCTTAATATATTATTGGATTTTTCTCTTCTTGTTCTAATTTAACTTAAAGTTTTGTGTGGTAATGATCAATCTAATCGAGAACATAGTTCACTGTATTGGACAAAATAGAAATAATTCGATGACCTGTACACAATTTTTGGTCAACGAAACGGATTATATTGCATCGTTAGACAGTTGAAAATTGGACAAACGACGGGTGAACGAGCACATATACATAATATAAACACACCTCAATACATTTATCCCATACAATCAACACATTTACAAGTACAACGGTGCCGGCATCCATCATCATCATTAACAACTTCTAAGCAATAGTCGTATTATTATTATTATGCGTGCAATTCAACAAAAACTCAATATCAAATCTCAATTAAAAATTTAAAACACTCATCTCTATCTAAATATCTAATCAACAATGTATGTATATTGTTGTAAGCCCATGTGATTTTAAAAAGTTAAAAAAGAAATACAAATACACCAACAACAACAACAATAGGAACAACAACAGTAGCAGCAAAAGTAATAGAGAAGAATAAAAATAAAACGGAAAATTCATTTGAAAATCAATTACCGTTTTTCATCGTATGCTTATATTGGGCCTTATATTTAAATGAATAAACATAAATTTAAAACAAAACAAAGACAAAAACCAACATAAATTTAAATGCAATGGATAAGCAATAATAAATATCCAAAAATTGTTCAGTTATTTTAATTTGACAATTTTTTTGTTTCGTTTTGTTAAATATATCTATAGAAATATATAAATAATATCGTTGAAAAGTGTGAACATAAAAATATTTACAGAAAGAAAAAAAAGAAAAAACAAATCGTACCATTGATAAGCGAAACGACGAAAAAAAAAAAAACTTAAGAGCATTCAATTGGTTCGATCAACTTTGTGATTGTGTGTTGTTTCGTAGTTACATTTAAAAAAAAAAAAAAAAAAAAAAAATTCGCACATAGACTTGGAACATTATGGTTTTGCATGAGTACATTGTCAGGATACATTTGTACTCAAGGTCGTGATCTATGTACGGTCATTGCTAGCAGTGAATGTAAAATTTGATTCTTTCATTGAAATTTATTTTGATTTGAATGAAAAGACAAATTTGAAGCGCAAAGTTAAATTCAAAGTGTTCTTAAAAACGAAATTGATTTAAGTTTTTTGTTATTTTTCATTAAATTATTAATTCGCAACATTGCAATCATCAGTAATCATTTCATGATTTGATAAGGAAGAAAAAGAGTGACAAAAAGACAGGGACAGAAGCGCACAGAGAAAGAGAAAGAGAGAGAGAGAGAGAGAGAGAGAGAAAGAGAGAGAAAGAGAAAGAGATAGGGAAAGAGATAGAGAAAAAGAGAGCAAGTGTGAAAAACGTAAACAAATAGCAACCAATTTGACTAACTCATGTGAAGCATTTGAAGGGCAAAATAAGAACTGGCGCATCAAAAACGGAATTATTATCCGTTAAATAAGTTTTTTGTTTCAATTGAATCGATTTGAGACTAGACAACAACTAAAAAATACAAATTTTTAAAGCAACATCAATATCAATACTAACAACAATAGCAAGAACAACAACAAAATATTATTGACGTGAATTGATAATAAAAGTTGAAACGAAAGTGCGCGCAAGTGTGTATGCAAGACTTTTCAATAATGAGTGACAGAGAACGATCATCGCCGACTCTAATCGAATCTGGATTAAAAAATTTAATTGGAGGCCGTGATAGCAATTATCCATTGATCAGCGGTATTAATGGTAAGTATCTAAAAAGTTTTTATTTATAATTTTTACACTAACCAAGGTGAGAGATGTAACCCCCCCACATGTGAGATGTATTTTTTTTCATTTGCGATTATCATGTGGGGTCGTTTTTTTTCTTGTCCATTTCATTGGACTTGGGAGAATTTTCTATTTGTTTTATTATTTGGAACGAAAATATATTTTCGCACTTGGAAGAATGGTTTTTGGCTTCGTAAGTCTTTGATTTCGACACGAAACTTCTTTTGAGTCCAAGTTTTTCATGTAAATTAGTTCAAATCAAGTATAATCATCAGATGAATTAAAAAGTTTATAGAAGATTTATATTTGGTTAAAAATTTGACATGCTGTTGCTGAGCTTTTTTCGTCAAGTGAAAAAAAAGTATTTCAACAGCATCTCTATTCACGGTCTAAAGAAAACAATTTTTTCTTCATTTTTTTTTTTTTTTTTTTTTTTTTTTTTTTTTGATATTCATTTTTGGTCATAATGAAAAATGGTGACAAATTGTGAACCGCAAGCAAAAGGCAAATTACAGAAAGATTAGATGTCTTTTAAGCGTCGTGCGTTTTTTTTTTTTCGTTCATTCGTTTGTTTCCATTACATTCGTACGATCATCAAGCACGCACGTTTTTTTTTATTCAAGGGAAAATTTCAACGCAATATCAATTGTTGTTGGTATTTTTTTTTGACGCTGATTCCTTTTAATCGTAATGGAAAGATTTTTTTTTTTTTTGATCTTACAATTGCACACAGCCAACAGTAGCTGTCTGATCAAATTGTTATTCTGGTGTCATTTCATGTGATTCTCATTCACATTGGAATGTGTAGTGCCAAGTCTCTCAATAACAGCAATGCCGTTTTCATTTAACTGTATAATACATAAAAAAAAATACAAAATTTATATAGTATTTTGTGTTTTATTTGTTTTGGTGCCTAGTCTCGAAATTATTCGCTGGTTATTTCGAAATATCTATGAAATTCGGAGAGTTTTTTTTTTTTTATTTTTCGTTGATTGTATTTATTGAATTGATTTTTTTTTTTTTCAATTTTTTGTTGTCTGCTTCTTCTTTTTCTCCTTCATTTTCGAATGTATAAGAGATCAATGGTTATGATAGCAAATCGCCGCACACTAACTGGTTAGTTTGCCAGCACATGATTCCCTCAATACAAGTATCTTTCTATGGATTTTCAAATGATTTTGTTGTTTTCTTCATTTTGTGTACATATAAATGCAGCACGCACACTAAAAGAAACGCAACAAAGTGGCGGCGGCAGAAACAACAACAACAATCAGCACTAAGTAATTAAGTAGACACGTATTGAAGGAATATTCAGTTTGTTACTTACTTTAATGTTGACATACGACTCAGGCCTGGCCTAAACATATTCTTGATCTAATTTATTAAACGTTTTTGATGATGTTTCTTTCTATCGATCTCATTCACTTTTTCCCTTTCCATCCTTCTCTCTCTCTCTCTCTCTCTCTCTCTCTCTCTCTCTCTCTCTCTCTCCCCTCTCTCTCTATCTTTGTGCGCGTGTGTCAGTGCTTTTACGTCAAATTACACACATGATGTGCGTTGTCTTTATTCTCAAATATAGCAGTGTCGAGCATAATGTATGTAAATTATCAATGTTTCGATTTCAATTTAATCAATCGGACCAATGACGAAATGTATTGCCGAGTCCAATACTTTTAAACTAAAATTTATAAGCGTAAATTGCAACTTTGCTCTATGCATTGAAATCACATCTCTAATTGATTGCTGCTAACAAATTCGTAACTCGCACACATTTGGAAATGAAATTAAAATTCTCTCAAATGACTTTGAGCTCATGTGACAGAGAGATAAAAAAAATTGTATATACGAAGATGGAATGGTAGCGATGGGACATGAAAAATGCTTTTCAAATTGAAGAAAAAATTGAAAAAGAAAACCTTTTTTACTCTCTTTCACTCATTCTGTCACTTTCTCTCTCTCTCGCTCTCTCTCTCTCTCTCTCTCTCTATCTATCTCTCTCTATCTCTCTCTCTGTCTCTCGCTCCGATTCATATTTTTCCCTTTACTTTTTCGTTCTTTCTTTCTTTCTTTTTCTCTCTCTCTCTCTCTCTCTCCCTCTCTCTCTCACTCTCTCTCTCTCTCTCTCTCTCTCTCTCTCTCTTTCTCTCTCGCTCTATCACTCTCTTATTCCTTTCTCTCTCTATATATATATCTCTTTTTTTCTCTTTTCATTCGTTTTTCTCTTTTCCACATTTTTTTTTTTTTTTTTTTTTTGTCTCTTGTTCTTCACACCAAACGGTTTCAATTTCATTTTACCTACAAAAAATTCGACAAACTGAAACCCCATGCATTTGAAATATTGTGCCATCAAAGAATTTTCCGAAAATAGATTCAGTAATTGTTGATGCTCATTTGAGTAAAGTGATCACCAATATTATCAATCGTTCGTCCGTCCGTCCGTCCGAACAAATCTCAAGGAGATTCTATCTCTTGTTCGATGATTTTAAATGAAATGAAATGAAGCAACGAAACGAAGACAGACAGAACGAAAGAAAAAAAAAAAAAGAACAACACACAAAAGCACACACAAATAGGTGGCATTTCTTTAATATTTCAACCATCACATTTATGCATGACTTTTTACATCATAAATCTGGGAGAAAAAAAAGGAAAGAAAAACCAAAAAAGAAAAAAAACAAAAAATCGAAATTTTACTCGAAAATGAAAAGAAAGGAAAAACAAAAAAGAAAAAAAATAAGAAGAACTCGAAGCAGAAATAACCATTTACTCGATATTTTGATCCAACATTTTCGAGTTGATGAGTTTTTTTTTTTTTTCTTCTTTCGTTGTGCTTCTTCGCATTCAGTGTCGTCAAAAAAGACATGTGACTTTTTCAACGATTTTGATGTGTTCTACTACTATTCTCATATGAATCGTTTACATCAAATGACACGCACACCGTGTCACACAATCAATGTTGTGTAAATGTCAAACCGATATGAATCTATATGAATGGGCAACAATACACATGTAATTTTAATATAGATTGATTGCGACAGTATGTGTGTGTTTGTGTTCTATGTGTATTTATTCGCGTAGTTGAAGCGCAAAGCGCGAAGCGCGTGTGTTTTGTGATCGTTGATCATGTGTGTATTTTACGTTTAGGCATTTCAACTGGCAAATCATACGGTTCTATTCGAATTGTGTTTTTATATATATTATTGTTCAGACATTTTATCAAGCTTTTCTATTTATTTGAGTTTCATTAGCCCTTTCGATAATGTTCATAATAAAACAAATGAAATATTTGCATTTTGTTTTACATTTTATCGATGAATTGTGAGCATATTTATGATACTATATCATTAAAACTAAAATTAATTTGCGAAAAAAAAAAGATCAAAAAGAAAATCATCGTGACATTCATACAAAATACAATTATTTTAATCATAGCATATACAGCGCACTCTTTCTTATCGACAATCACGTTAAATGAAATTCATTTTTTTTTTTTTTGCCGTCCCTACTTCGTTGTGTACTTTTCCTTTTGTGTATGAGCACTGCTTTCGGAATGTACACTGATAAAAGAGCAGAGAAGAATAAAAAGAAATAGTAGCAATCGCCAGATTTCAATTTGATCAGAATAAAATCGTCAAAGACTATGCGATCTATAAATACCGTATTAAAGATATACACGATATATAACTAGAACAAAACAACAACAACAACAACAACAACAACAACAACAACAATAACAATAACAAAAATGAAACTATACGATGTGAAAAACAGAAGAAACAAAATATCAGTATATATTATGCTCATAAAATGTTTTTGGCGCGATGTGGAATTTCGATAGTCAAAGTCAGACGTATTCGACCTTCGATAATAGCGCAAAATGAGTCCTTTGACGGTGCGTATATGTTGTTTTCAACAACATAAACACAATCGATCGCATCAAAAATGTTTTACTTCCTGTGTCTTGCTGACTCAGTGTAATTACACATATTTTTCATGCTATCCTCAAATCAACCACCCACCCTCCGCCCGCAAAACACATTTCAAATCATCGATTTCATTTTTATTTTGAAACGAATCGAATTTAACCTTTTATTTTGTAAACATTGCAAAGAAAATGACTTTTAAATAGAAAACAATCAGTTCAAATTCTGGCTTGTCCATCAATTTGACTTGTTCGCATTGGGCGGGGAGGGCAAACAAAAAATAAGTGTTATTAGACAAGTGTCGGAAATTGAAGCCATAAAATTAAAGTGCCATGTAGCTGCATCGATACATTATAAATATAAACATAATATGAACGCCTTTGACATTTAAATGGTCATGCCATTTTCTCTGATTGGTCGTCACTTTTGAAATTCATTCGATGAAGAGTCACAAGTGTCGAAATTGTGTCTTTTGGTTGGACCATCATTTGGATTCTTTGTTTGCGACAGACATTTATTCACTTCAACCTTTTCGAGAAAAAAAAAAAAAAAAAAAAAGAAAAAAAAAAGAAAAAAAAATTCTTTTGAATTGTGTGTGTATTCATCGCTTTTTCTTTCTCTTTTTTTCCAAATGCAATAATGTGTATGCTATTTCATGCATATGTTGATCGATTATCTGAACAATGTTCAAAATATACCGCCTTCATATTCTCCTTGTATACTTGATGTGCATTGCAAATGTACAGATTTTTTGGTTATTGTGTTTTCTTCACATTTCAATTTCAAATGTATCGAATGAAAGAAAGAGTGAAAAAGAAGAAAATGAAGAAAAAGAAGAAGAAACTAGCGTAAAATGTTTTTTTAGGCCGAAATGACGCTTCGAGAATATCGATGGGGCAAACCAAAAGATAGTAATATAGCAAGTTTATTTTTAGTGTGTACACATTGTCGGCACACATTGTTGAATCAATTTTAAACGGCCAAAAAAAGGAAACTATCATGAACCAGCCCAAGCGTTTTATATCCGCTCATCATATTCATAATTTTTTTTCTTGGTTTTTTTTTTTGCTTTGAAAAATAAACGAGAAGAGAGAGAGAGAGAGAGAGAGAGAAAGAGAGAGAGAGAGAGAGAAAGAGAGAGAGAGAGAGATAAGAGAGAGAGAGAGAGAATAGAAGAAAGCAAAGTAAAAAATAGACTAAAACAGCAATAAAGCTAGAAGAAAATGCACTAATAATTGACAGAGAAAGTTAGATAAAAGAAGTAATTTGGATTGGTATGGTCAGTTGGTATCATTTGGTGCAACTTTTCGCTAATATTGATGAATAATAATTTGTCGAAAACTTCCTTTTCGAGCGTATGTTTTAGACATATGCATATAATCATAGTTCGTTGCCATAAAATACACATCGATCAAAATTTGGGTCAAAGTCTGATGGCTTGCACTATCTGCACATCGTATTTTATCGATTAAAATTTAAAGTCTTAAAGTCTTAAAGTCTTAAGCTCTTTTACTCTTACTCTCTTTCTTTCTCTCTTTCGCTCTCTCACTCTTTTTCTCTTTCTTTCTCTTTCTCTCTCTCTCTCTCTCTTTCTCTGTTTCGCTCTCTCTCTCTCTCTCTCTCTCTCTCTCTCTCTCTCTCTCTCTCTCTTTCTTTCTCTCTCTATCCTCATTTTCATTAATTAACCTTATCAACTGTATGACTAAATTTGATGTCGACACTCTTTTGTCATTTCATGTACATTTGAACAATCCAATGTACATTTTGTTTTTTTTTTTTTTTCGTATTGCAACCAAAGAAAATGACAGTGATGCTATCTATTCAGCCGGCTAACTCAAAAATAAACAACAACACCAACATGCAACCGCAACAATTGACTAATTTATTTAAAAGCGAACAACTGTTGAAATGTCGAAATGCACACGAGCTCAAGCCAAATGCATAATTATTGCACTCACACATGCACATGCTCACACATTTATACGCAAAATGTTTTTTTTATTTTATTGTTTTTGTATAGAAAAAGTGCAATAAAATCAATACGGTTGGGATGTGAAAAGCGATTGCATCGTTTGGTCGAATACTCATTTGAATGTCACTTGAGTAATGTGAATAGAATACACAAACAACATTGCAAAAAACGAAAAAAAGAAAAAAAAAAAATGAAAACAAGAACAAAAGCAACGAATTTAGAATGAAATAGAAAACGCAGCTGTTGGTTCAAAAAGGAAAGAAAAACGAAATTTGTTGAAAGCAGAATAGAGAATTTGTTTCATTTTAAGCAAAAAAAATTTGCTTGAAATCAGAACACAAAACACGCTTTGCATATTGAATTGAATGAACAAAAAAAAAAAAAAAAAAAAAAAAAATGAATAGGAAAAGTCATAAGCAACACAGAACCTGAAAAAGCACAACGATTTTCAACATTTTTAAATAGCCCGTGTAAAAATCGCAAGAAAACAGAAGAAAAAGAAAAATTTATTTTGTTATTTTAAAATACCATCAAATTTGAAATTTAAAAAAGGAAAATTATGAAGGAGGAGAGAGAAAAATAAAGCGCTAAGATGAGAGAATCTTATTGCAAACATTTTTACAGAGTAAATTAGGAAAAAAAAGGGAAACATGTGAACCATACGAGGGCATTCTATGTTTAATGGGTAAAATTTGGGATAACAAGACGAAGCACAAACGCTGAGATGGAAATCTGAAAATAAAAACACACAAAATGATAAAAACGTCAGTAAAAATGCTCGCATCAAATGCATCTGTTCGCTGAAAAGGCTGTTGAAGAAGTAACAAAAAAAAAAACACAAACTTCACACTCCAATCCTTTATTAGACAGTCATCTCTCTAATGTTCCCAATAAAAATCAATTGACGCTCCGCAGATGCCTGTCAACTGGTTCTCTCCACTCATAACCACAAACTCTCTTTTCTCTTTCTCTTTCTCTCTTGCTTTCTCTCTTGCTTTCTCTCTCTCTCTCTCTCTCCCAATCTCTCTTTCTCTCTTGCTTTCCTCTCCCCCCCCTCTCTCTCTCTCTTGCTTTCTCTCTTTCTTCCTCTCTTTCCCCCTTTCCCCCTCTCCCTCTCTCTCTCTGAAATATTCTCTTTGTATGCGTTTTTCTTCTCTCATTTCTGTCATTCATTTTTCCTCTCTTCTCCGAATTGTCTCTATTAATACCTCCCGATCCATTCTTTAACTTTTTATTATTAGTTTTTCTCTTGTCGTTCTTTTGGTTTTGATTTTTTTTTTTTTTTTGTGTGAATTTGAAAAACAATATCTTCGAATTGACTATTTGCTTCCAACATTTGTATTCGCTATTGCTTAGAACACCAATGAATGATACTGATTTGAAGAAGGCGATATGTGCATCTGTGCACAGTGCACACATTAGCATTCGATAGTTCGTTATACATTTAATATACATTTCTATGTATTTATATGTATAGATACTGTATGAATACGAACAAGATTGTAATTGACTTGCGCGCGTAATATGTGACGTCACAATATTATTTCAAACGAATACAGTGAACAATTTTTGTTGTTCGTTTGAATTGAAAACTTGGTGCGGTTTTTTTGTCGGTGTTTTTTTTTTCTTCTCTTCTCTCTTTTTTTTATAAATATTCGTTGATTCAATAAATTGCTAATTTTTTTTTTGTCATTTTCTCTTAACATTTATACATATATTTTTTTTTTTTTTTTTGATGTTCCTCACTAGCTCAAAGAAGCAAATAGCAAAATAATAAAGTGAAAAGAGACTATCAAATGATTAACTGCATACACATAAAAACTTGGACGATTCAAAGCGGTTAAAATATTGCAGATGATTTAATGACAATTATTGAACATGCGCTCTCTCACACAAAATTCATACATCCAAATAGAATGCTTCTTCTTCTTGTTGTTATTTTTTTTCTTTCTTTCTCCGTTTCATTTTACTTTGAAATTTCAAACACATTGGGGTTTTACGTTTCTGTTTTGATCGAAATGAATGTTCAAAGTGATATTTCAAATATCATAAGCAACAATTGCAGCACTTAACATACACGTTATAGCTGCATATAATTTTGTGTTGTTGTTGTTGTTGTTTTTTTCACGCATTTTTCAAAACGCATTTCTCTATCAAATAAATTGCAAAGCAATGCATCAAACACACAAATACATATGCATATGCTGAATAAGCATTATATTGGCACTTACATGTTGAATGAATATTAAATTTTAAGCGCATAAACAATTTTAGTCAAAACAAATGTTATATGTTTAGTCTTTAGATGTTTCATTTTATTTCCACCGCAAAAATGAATTTATATGGCCCATTTACGATTATCTTTTTTTGAATATTGAATTTTTATTCGATTCAAAAAAAAATCGGTAATTGAAAAATGTTTCATTTATTGATTTCATAATAATAAACGAATATGTGTTGTGATCACGACATAGACAATTAAAGTTGCAAGACAATTTACAAGCATAAAATTGAAATGAACAACTGATCATTTTTTTTTATTATGTACATAGTGCGAATAAAAAAAAATCTCACTGATCGGTTTTCACATAAAGATAAAATTGGAACAATTCATTGTGAATCGGTACGCTAAACACGCATCCAAAACACCAAAACAACCATAAATTATATTTGATTTTGTTTTATTATTATTATGGCTGTTACTGATCTCTTGCCTAGTACATTTTACAGTTGCCTTCAAATATTTATGGGTGCCATGTAATGTGTTCTGTATGTTGGCGGGGCGCTATAACTCATAGACATTTGCGTCTATAAGCGTATGTAGATGCGTATCGCTTCTTTTTTTTTAATTTTTTTTTTTGTTTTTTTTTTTTTTTTGGTCACCGTAGTTTGTCACATGACTTTTTAGTTTGGATTTTATGTTGATACACAGAATTTCGATGTGTCTGTCTGTCTTTTTTCATGACAAAATTATATTCCCAATTTGTTCGAATGTATTTTGTTTTCGATTTTTACATTGGAATCGTATAACGAGGTGTATGACTGTGTGTGTTTTTATTGACTCTGGTCTCAGTGCATATTGATACATGCAAGTCCTGCTAATGTGAGGTTATAAAAAAAACCACTTTTTTTCTGAATTTTTTTTTTTCTGTAACGCTTTTCACTCGTTGCTTTGAATTTTCAATCTACCACAAACAAAACTGAATGCATAGCAATGAAAAAATTTCCATTGCCTGCCCACACATTTTGTCTGGTTTTTCCTGATTTTCCACGACTGTACGGAGCCCAATTTACAATTGTACAGCAAACTTTATTTTCATACATATTTTAATACGCCATACGTTCGCACAACATGAAATGCAAATAATTGCTAGAGGAAGAACGAGAGAGAGAGTCAGAGATAGCGAGAGAGAGAGAGAGAAAGAGAGAGAAAGAGAGAGAGAGAGAAAGAGAGAGAGAGAAAGAGAGAGAAAGAGAGAGAGAGAAAAAGAGAGAAAGAGAGAGAAAGAGAGAGGGAGGAGACAGAGTCAGAGAGAGAGAAAGAGAAAGAGAGAGAGAGAGAGAGAGAGAGAAAGAGAGAGAAAGAGAGAGATAGCGCAAAACAGAGCGAATGCCAAAGTGAAAGGAAGATTATGATAAAAAGAGAAGAAAAGGTAGAAGAAAAGAGAGGAAAAAAGTGGTGATCAAAGCTTTGTAACAAAAACCAAATTCAATGTCTCAAGAATTGAAATATGAGTTTTCGATTAGAGTTTGTCGTAATTTGCATGAGAATGAGTGAAATGTGTATATTTTGCGTTTTCAACAGCTATTTAATTCGCAAACACATTTGGCATGTTTAAATACACTGTACAATGTACATCGATTATTCGATGTATACGAAAAAAAAAAAGAAATAAATGGTTTGAATATTGTGTTTTGTTTTGCATTTGTGTAGATGCAATTAAATGTTTTTGATAGTTACATTTGCAGGTGTATTTGTACTATGAATCGAACCATCTCTGTCGCTCATTTTAACACTCTGCATTTGTGAAATGATGTTTTATACCTCGAATTTTTGTTGTTGTTTTTTTTTTCATTCATTTCACAAATGGTTATTATGATTTCAATGAGAAAAATTCAATAATTCATGCATACATTTCAAAGCAAACATATTTACAGTGTGTTTTTGATCATTGTTGTTGTTCTCTGTTTTTATTTTTCTCGTTCATTTTGATGTTGTTTATGAATGTATAATTCCATGTTAGTCTTAGCCATTAGGCTGTATTTAAATGTTAATAAGTATTTGGTCGAGTGATGCTGTGATGATAGTCGTTACACACGACAACATATTCATTGTTCAGTGTTCAAGCAGCCAAAAAAAATTGGCTGGCAAATATTAAAAACTGGATGATTTTCGTTGACATAGACGTTTCACGTGTTTTCTCATGAGCAACTTAATCAATAAACCAAAACATCAAGACTGTTCAATAGCCAACTTGAAATGTCTCCCTCTTCTATCCACACCAGTTCACGGCACCAACACTTTTGTAATTCCGATTGGTCCTATTCTCTCTTTCTCTCTCTCTCTCTCTTTCTTTTTCTCTTTCTCTTTCTCTCGTTCTCTCTCTCTCTCTCTCTCTCTCTCTCTTGCTCTCTCTCTCCCCCTCCCCTCTCTCTCTCTCTTGCTATCTCTTTCTCTCTCGTTCTCTTTCTCTCTACCTCTCTTTATTTTTCCCTTCTTCGCATGATTTTGGTGTTCATTTTTCATTTTCTCTCTATGTTATCATTGCACAATTTATTTATTTATTTCGTTAAAATTTTCAATGTTGGCCACATTTTTTCTCTCCATCATTTTGTGAAAAACTTTTCAAAGCTGGTCTCTGTTTTTTTTTTTTTTTTTTTGGACAATGTTCTCTCCGTTCACATGACACGATAATAAACGTGAACAATATGTTATGATTGCTTTTGTAATTGAATGATTGTATGAAATAAAAAAAAAAAAGAGTATTTAAACGATAGCAAATACAGCAAATTTGTTGTCGTGTGCTTCCTTTTTTTTCACTGTTTGTTGAATTTAGATCGTGTTGCTAAACATGTGCGTAAACGAAATTATTTACAGATTTGGTCACATTGTACTATTATTACACAGTGGAATTTAGCTTGTAAGCTGAGCGGAATTTTCCCTTAAAGCTTGCCATCTCTTTCTCTTTTTTCTCTCATTTTGACGTTTTCTTTCTGTCTCACTCTCCCTTTTTTTTTTTTTTTTTTTTTGCTCTGTGTGTTCATTTGACTGTGTGTCAATCGATGTCAAACAATAATATTTGAGTGTGTTGCAAGCACGCGGTCGGAAGTTGTCCTCCGACGCGAAAATGTCAAGTCTGCATATTGAATAAGATTGATCTCGTGAGCAATTTAAAAGTGCTTAAACATTCAAAATTTGCCAAGTAGCAATGTGAGTAGCAGTCAACACATCACTAGTACATTGTGTATCCAAGTGCGAAAAGAGAAATGCGTTGTTAGTAATTTTTTTTTCTCTCTCTCTCGTTGTCTTCTGATTTTAATCTTTCAGTTATTTACCGTATTTTTTAAGCACTCTTTAAAATGCTTAACGTTTATAATTCATATTTTCAACGCTTGCTTGTTATTACTGCTCGCTTATTTTATTATTATCATCATCATGCAGTTTTTAACAGTTGTTGTTCAATTTTTGACAAATATTAACTCATATGCTGCCAAAAACAAAACAAAAAAAATATAGTAGTTAGCGAGAAAAACAGGAGATGGGGAGAGGAATTGGTTAAAATAGAGAGAGGTAGAGAGAAAGAGAGAAAGAGAGAAAGGAAAAGAAAGAGAGTGAGAGTAACAGACAGAGAAAAAGAGAGTAAGAGGGAGGAAGAGAGAGAGGAAGTGAGAGAGAGAGAGAGGAAGAGAGAAAGAGAGTATGAGCTCTTTAGGGTCTGTGTAATAACTGATAAATATGCTATGAATTGTGCAAAGTAAAAATGGTTCGATTCATGTTTCGAAGTAAGAGAATTTTCGGTGCTCCATTGATTTTATTTTCATTTCGTTTGTTTAGTCACTTGATCCATATTTGACAAGAGATTCTTATGTTAATTTATGACTTCAATTTGTTTCAAATTTACTTGAATAATTTCATCATTAACTCTTCACATTCCGCGTTGTCATCACAAATAATCTTATCATTTAATTGTCATCTATGATATGAGTATATTAAAATACCTTCTTGATTGATATGCGTTGTTTAAATTTTTTCAAAAAAAAAAAAAAAAAAAAAAATGAGACTGAAGTGCGTACTATAGTTGAATTCATACAGTATTAAATGTTGTGCATTGTTGTCAAAATGTTGAATGTTGTTAATTATGGTATATTATTGTTTTACGATTGTTAGTGTAAAAAGATGTTGTTTTTTGATTAAAATGCGTCAATTGTTTTGTTTGAAAACAAAATCGCTGAATAAATCTAAATACGGAAAAGTACACATTGGTTGTCTTTTTTTTTTATCTAACAATCCGAATTAACTCCAGATCTATCCAATGTAAACAATGAACGATGATGTTCAAATGAAATAAAATAGCGCCATAAGTTATCAATGTTGCAAAATGGTCTACATAAACATTGTCTTAGTTAGATGTCCCAGAGACTTAATTCCTTGCAGTCGACTAGTAATTTCCGCATAAATCTTGATACATCAACAGCTATCTGCACATTCAGAATGCTTGAGGCAAAAAACTTAAGAGAACAAAAAAAAAATAAGAAGAAGAAGAAGAAGAAAAAGAAAAAGAAGAAAATATGAACGAATTGACGACGGATGCTCTCAATTGAAATTGATATTTGAGAATAAGTAATATATTGCAAAGCATATTGTAAACGATAACGTTGTGCTTGTGGTGCGGCCGTCGTGCGATCAACAAACGCTTTTCATACTGATAATATTACTGTTACTGATACGTAATTAGTTGCGATTCGTCTCTGTTATGAAGCGGATACAATCTATCGCATTGATAACATTTAATGTTTTTGAAATCGGAATTAATTGAAATAAGCAATGTAAAGAAATGTACATGAATGTGACAATGCTCAGGTAATTTCAACGTATCTCTTCCGGCATTGACAAACCAGCTTGTTAAATTCAATGCAAATTGAAATTACCAACGATATAGATAAATATATCAAGACAATTGAAGAGAGAGAGAGTGAAAGAGAGAGAGAGAGAGAGAGAGAGAGAGAGAGAGAGAGAGCGAGAGAGAGAGGGAAAGAGAAGGAAAGAGAGGGAAAGAGAGGGAAAGAGAGAGAGAGAGAGGAAGAGGGAGAGAGAGAGGGAGAGAGAGAGGGAGAGGGGAAGTGGGAGAGAGGGAGAGGGAGAGGGAGAGGGGAAGTGGAAGAGAGAGAGAAAGAGAGAGAGAGAGATAGGAAGAGATGGATAGAATGAATGTGAGTAAGGTAGCTACGAAAAGAGCAGAGAAAAAAAAAATGACAAATGATTCTAATTCATTAGCAAACACAAAAATCAGATAGAAAGCAATCGTCAAATTATCACTGGATTGCATTTAAATATAATGTCCGTTTGTTTTGAATGTGATGTTGTCATCCAAATTAAATTTATTTTATAAACCAACAGCATTTAATTTAAACAAATTAGACTAAATTACTGAAATAAATAAGCCAATATTAATCGCTTCAGATTTCACACTTCATTATCAACAAAACATTTCTGATCGAAACATTTAACAGGCTGGCAAAAACTGTGTATAAATTCAGATTAGAAATAAACACCGAAAATATATCAAAACTATTCAAATAATTTGGCGAGTATTATCATTTAATTTGTTGATGCTTTAAGGTGTGTGTGTGTAAGCATTTGTTTGTATTTTCTTCTTCTCTCTCATCATTTTATCCACAGATGCCAAAGGAGGTTGGGAAATGCAATAAATTATTTATGTGAAAATGGAAAAAATAATCATTGGCTATTCATTTTTCCACATTCATTCTATCTTTTTCGATGTTATTTCTTTATTTTTTTTTTTTTTTTTTTTTATATATTTGTGGCTATTGAAACACGTGCGATTTGCAAATTAAAAGCTAAACATTAAAAAAAAAAAAAAAAATGAAAATACATCACATAAATTAGATATTTTTAGTTAAACATGATGCTTTGAATGTGAATTGTTTTTCTGTGTTTTTCGGTTGAATAAAACATAAATAAATTCATTAGAGAGATTTTAATCTAGTGGATTAAAAGCCAATTTTTTGATGTTAAATCTTTGCTCCTTTTCCAACATATGACGATATACCTACAAACTAACTGTCAACAAATATATTTGTGTCTCTCTGTGTGTGTATGTAAGACGATATGCGCCGCCAAAGATATATAGGTTTTTTGTTGGATCCTAATACCATATTTCGTCATATTCATTTGTGCCGGCGTTTAAATGACACCGTCTTTCTTTCTTTCACTATCTCATTCAATGAGGCAAATTGTGACCATATGATTTGATAAAGATAAATGGAATTGAAATTGGGGAGAAAAAGAAAGTCGGAACTTTGCATGTGTGTATGTGTGTATGTGTGTATGTGTATGTGTGTATGTGTATGTGTGTATGTGTGTGTGTGAATGTATGATCATCATGAAATCGCTTTCAATTTTATTCACGTGAAAGAAAAATGATTTTTTTTTTCTCTTTCGCCTCAACAATAAAACATAATAAATGTCAGTCCGAGGTTGTCGTAGGTGTCTGTTACGTTTGATATGAAATATTCAAGTGGTTTTATATTTTGATATGTTTACGAGCCAGTGGAAAATCGCTCAAAACGGTATGATGCTGAAAAAATGATGACGTTGATCATCAAATAACATTGTTGAATTTGGTTTCGTACAATAAACATATACTATATTTATATGTGTTTCAACAAATATTTATAGTTTTTTTTTTTTCTTTTTTTTTTTTAATGAATCGAAATTAAAACGTGAAATTTTTCCTATCTATTCATCCTCAAGCAAATATCGGACAGTAGAACACACGTTCCGTGATACTCAATCAATCGAAAGAATTTGTTTAATAAAAAAAAAATTTAGAATCAAAACGATATTGAAGCATGGCTTTCGTTTGCATTCCAATAGAAATATAAACAAATCCAAAAACACGACGCATTCCGTCATTGTCAGTGTTTTATTTTTAATGTTTGACTTTGTGAAAGGAACAACGAATAGAGAAAAAAAAAAAAAATTCTCACACATATACATCGAATGAAAATGATGTGAGCCACATTTTGGGAAAAGGAAAAAGGCACAGAAAGAGAAAGAGAGAAATAGAAATAGAAAAAGATGAAGAGAACAAGAAAAATATGAAGAGAACGAGAAAGAGAATGAGAGAAAAAAAAAAATAGAAAATGGCAAGAAATGTTTCTAATATGAAATTATTACAATATCTGAATGCCCTTGTGCAATACTTTTGGACGATCTTTCTAAATTGTGTGATTTCGCAGCCCTTCGGTCTTGATAATGAGTGGTGTTGACGCGTATGCTGATGTCATGTATATTTAGCTGACACACATTTTCTAATTTGATGATAGTACCGAACGAATAGCGTGTATACTACGATACGAAAAATGTTTTCCTTCTAATCTCATGAGCACAGAGCAAAATACACTTGATACAATACTTTTATCAATTCAAGCAAAATTCCAATGACTTTTCACTCGGTGATTTGATTCAGATATTGTTGCTGTTGACTTTCGTCACACAAATTGGATCTACTCTCAACCTTGATCATTTGACACATGGGTCTTGTTTGCTTTTGCCTTTTCTGTTGAATGCTTTCTCTCTCTTTCTCGCTCTCTCACTCTCTCTCTCGCTCTCTCTCTCTCTTTCTCGCTTTCCCTCTCTCTTTCTCGCTCTCTCTCTATCTCTCTCTCTATCTCTTTCTCTTTCTCTCTCTCTCTCTCTCTCTCTCTCTCTCTCTCTCTCTCTCTCTCTCTCTTTCTTTCTCTTTCTTTCTCTTTCTCTTTCTCTCTCTCGCTCTCTCGCTCTCTCATCGTGTGTGTGTGTGCTTTTCATTTCGCTATCTATCTTTGTTGTCTTACATTGCGGGTCTAATTATATTTTCAATTTTGTTTCCTCAACGAGATTAGAATTAATAGTAAATGTAAACAAAATTCACACCAAATGAAGATTGGAGATTAAATTGATGGTTGAACCCATGATTTGCACCGAAAAAAAAATAGTAATTTTTTTTTTTTTTTTTTTCATTTCATGAATTTCAAAAGAGATAAATAAATGTTGAGATTGGCTCAACAATTATCACACTTCATTGTCACGAAGTAAGAATCATTTAGCATAGATGAAAGCAAAATGAAAAGAAAACGAATAACAAGAAGACGCATTAAAGGGAATTGAGTCAAAAAAAAAAGATAGTCGTATGTGTTATAATGTTTGGTATAAGTGCGTATCAAGTGAAGAAGATCAGGATGGGTTATGACGTGGTTTTGCATACTTGTGTGCTTGAAAAAAAACCCCATATGTATGTATATGACTGAGTGCGGCAAATGCCTTTTGATCAATCATAAAGTTTATCAATTTTAGCATTTCGAATGCCATTTTCTATTTCGAAATTTTCCATTTGCATTGGCTTTCGGTGACATTTTACATACAACTAACAATATAATCATAAATGACGATTTAAGGACGAGTCCGCGCATTACTCTCTTTTTCTCCTTCCTTTTCATTTTCAAATTCACAATGTTTATATTAATTATGATCGGTATAATCAAAGTGTAAACAATTTCACTTGTATCGTCTACAACAAATGCCCCGCCACTGAATAAATTGTCTGACAAATAGTGTGAAATTGTTCATAAAACAAAAAAAAAAAATATTTTCATTTTGATTCAGTTGATTTACCCGCAATGCGGTCAATATATGAAATCACTGCATTTATTCACACGTCATTCTTCTTTTCATCCTCAAAATAACACACACACACACACACACACACACACACACGCACGCATGTGTACGTGCATCAGAATAAATCGAAAAATTGTGAAGATGAAAAACACATTGAAGATGAATTGTGAAGAGAAAAGAAAAAAATTCAAACAAACCATGCTACATATTTTACATTCTGTTTTCTAGTAATAATAACATCATGTGAGTATGAATTTATGGGCACGGGGAAAAGAAATACACAACAAATGTGCCAAATGAGATAAATCAGTTTGCGGCTGGTCGAAATTGGTGGTTGAAAACGCAACAACTTTTATTCAGTTTTACTGCTTATTTATTTTTCACAATCGTTTCAAAACGCATTCGAATGCAAATATTTCATTTTTTATTCAGTTAATTAAATTAAACAATGTTTCAAATGAATATATTTGTCTTAATTAAATTTTTGTTTTTTTTTTTTTTTTTTGAAAAATGGATGAAAATGAAGGGTAAAAGAGGAGGAAGAGAGGAGGAAGAGAGAAGGAAAAGAGGAGGAGAAGAGTAGGAAAAGAGGAGGAGAAGAGGAGGAAAAGAGGAGGAGAAGAGGAGGAAAAGAGGAAGAAAAAAGGGGCAAATGAAGGAAGAAAGAGTGAAAAAGAAAAGGATAAAAAGAGAAAAAAAAGAAAAACCGATTGAATTAGGCAGGGAGAGTAAGACATCCAAGGATAGGAAGGAAAAAAAAAAAAAATGAAAAGAAATAGAAAATATTCAGAGAGAAAAAGGCGACATAATGCTGAAAATGTATCATTTTGGCACAAAAAACGTTTTTGTTTCATCAGAGATGTTGTTATAATTTTTGTTTTGTTTTTTTTGTTCATAATTTTGAAGATTGTTTCTTTTTCTTTTTCGATCCCGAATAATATCCTAATAAATATCTGTTCGAAAAATGTTGAAAAATGACATCATAAAATGTGGAATGCAATGACTAAATCAATGTATTTCTATTGAAAAATGGTATCTCGTGTTTATAAATATTTCCAAATGAATCAAACATCTACTTATTCGATTTAAAAAAAAAAAAAAAAAAATGTGTTTCTGTTTTGGGTCACATGAAACATGTGTGTTACCAGTGTATTGATATCGAAGCGTCTGTTGAACGGGCATCAAAATCAATACAATTTAGTAAAAAATACTCTCACTCTCTTTACCATCGTCAAAGTTTTAAGTTTGACATTAAACTTTGGGCTTAAAAACGCCTATATTTAGGCGTGCAATTTTTTTTTTTTTTATTGACATTTTAATGCTTTATTGTACAATTCGAAATATGATGTTAAATTTTTTTTTTTTTTCTCTCTTTCTCAAATAAATTATTTCATATAACAAGAAACTTAAATAAAATAACTTGAATTTCTATTATTTTTTTTTTATCCTTACCATTAATAAAATAAAGATTTATATCCGATCAAATAAAGATTTATTTTGATAATTTGAATACTTGAAATGTGAATGAAGAAAAGAATTATCTGGATAAGTCTTACGATTGAAAGAAGAAAACTGAATATAAAAAAAAACAATGATCATGATATGAAGAGTAAATGATTGGTAATATACACAGTTTTACGATATAATACATTAAAATAGCTATGCATGTTTGTATTGAGTCCATTGCAGTTTTAGCTCTAGTACGCATGCTTCACAATTCTATGTTTCTATGTCTATTTCTCAATCATTCCAACAGTAATCAAATCATTTGGTGCCTCACATGAGAAACATGTGCCTCAATGTGAGAGTGAGAGAAAAATAAAAAAAAAAAAAATAGAAAACTGTTGACATCACGTGGCATATAAACGTGACATTCAGTCACAATAATGCAATTGTTAATCAAATGTGTGTTTGTATACCTTGGAACATAAAAAGCCATTGAATTTTGGATGCGTTTGAATGTGAATTTGATTTGAGTGTGTTTAAATTGATAATCACAAATTAATCCTGCAATATTTCATATACATCGAACAATGAGCATTTTTCAATTCATTTGATTTAACTGAAAGAAGGTAAAAAAAAAAAAAAAAAAAAAAAAATTTGAAAAAGATCTTTTAAACGCAGTCATCATTGAATGTAAATTATGAAGGTGTTATATTCCAAAAAAACATGTGTTTAAATGGCGAATCAGGTATACCATGATAATGCAACCAATGGCTATAATTAGACAATTTCCTCAATTATTCTAATGGTTTTTCCAATGAAAGACTAATAGGTCAGTCCATAAATATATTTTGTATGATTCATACAATTGTATTGACATTCTGAATTTAATTGAATTAAATTAAATCAAACACTTTGGCTTGGTTTTCTTACTTTTTGATTGATAAAACCCCACAGATTTGTTATTCAAACATTAACCAGTTAGAATCCATAAAATAAAACAATGGAATAATCACGTTCATCCATTTCATGTCGCGTTTCAAACAAAAATGAGAATTTGTTAATATTCTTTGAATTGAAAGAGCGTAACAAAATAATGTAAAAACAAACAAGATGTCTTACATTTGTAAAATCAACTTTTCCACATTGAAAATTCCAACGCATAAAATATATCGAATTTTTGTTACGAATTCATTATATTTCATCTTAAAATAACATTGGATTTCATTTGATGAAAATGGCAAAAAATGGCTATTTTGAGTACTTTCTCCTTAATGGCTATTTTGAGTAAGAAAGTGTCATATTCTAGCAAAAATATCATCTAGGGATGGCTGAAAATTTAATGGTTTCTATTTCTCAACTATCCCAACAAATCTGCGTCATCAGATTTTTTTTTTATGAGCATCTTGGAGATGAGCTATCGTGTTAACAAACGTTTGCGTACAAAACACAATGAACAGCGCACACACCTAGGCACACACTCACATTACAACACTCTAAAAACTGTTTTTACTCGTTCTCCTAGGTTCAAAACTGCGCGAAAAAAATATTTTTGGATTCTCTTCATTTTTTTTTGATTCCGATTACAATACTTTTAAGCACAACATGTTGTGTGCGAAAAAGTAACAAACGAACATTCAGGAAAAGAACTTTTCATTGCAAAATAGATTAATTGGCACGCGTATTTTTTTTTTTTTCGTTTTGTTCAAAGCATTTACACGGTCATATTCATTTTAATAGAGAATTCTGTTGATTATTTTAAACTGGTTCCAATTATTATCAAACTGATGTCACACAATCGAAATATGTTTGAAGCACAAGTTAAACATTTAAAACACTCTTCTTTTATCCCCTGCCGTCATAGTTCTATGGGTTGCTCATCGGTATTTATTCTATTCATTTAATGTGACTTTTCGATATTGTCGAACGAGATAATTATGAATAAATAATGGTGCAACACATGAATTTCCACGTGAGTTTCCAACACAATTAAATCTATATTCAGCTCGTTTGTTATGCGTAAAATAGCGGAAAAGTCAATTGAAACTTCACAATAATATCACAAGCGCAATCCTCGTGACTTAAACTCCACCCTCAAAATGTGCGAATGTATTAAATGGATATATTTTGCTATTGTCAACAATGGTTTTTGTATCGGTTGCTACTTGATTGAAGCCCATGGTAAAAATGTATGTAGAAAATGTGCAAAAGCGAGAAAGGAAAACGAAAAACGAAAAACAAAAACAAAAACAGAAAAAAAAAAAAAAAAAATTTGAATTATGTGAATGTGCTTTCTTTTACCGTGCCACATATTGTTTTATGGAAAACGATACATATCCGAGAAGAGCACGCGCCAGAAGGAAAAGAACCAACGACAATTGGCACAAAACGAAAGAAAATTATAAACGAATCTGACGACGACGAAAAAAAAAAAAAAAAAAAAAAAAAAAAAAAAAAAGAAAATGAAAAAACGAATGAACGAAAGAGAGAGGAAAAAAGCTAAAAAGAAGTTGCAACTCGAGCCCAACGACACCAACGACATTAGATTAGATCCAATAAACAACCGTTTATCATCCATATTTTAACGTGCTACAACACTCAACTAGCATTTCTTTCCACCACTTTACAGTTCAAAATCATCCAAGACAGACGTTGATTGCTTAGTAGCACTGATTCTGATTGAGTTAATTCTCATTCCCTATGCAAATCGGTGGAATTTTTTTTTTCTTCATTTTTGACTAATTGTTAAAACAAAACAAAAAATAAAAAAAAAAAAAATACAGAACGAAATTAACAGAAAAAAGAAATCCAACGAAAAAGAATTTCTAATTATATGGGCAAATTGTAAGAAATTATTCAATAAATAATAATTGTAAGCTGATTTTTGATTACATTTCGGATGAATTCAATCAATTTGAGTGCATTTTTCGTCCACATTGTTCGAACAGAAATTTTAGTGCGAATTTTTAACTGATCGTTCTCGATTGAGAAATAGAGAGAGAGAGAGAGAGAGAGAGAGTGAGAGACAGAGAGAAGAAAAAATAATTGTCAAATCAAATTGATATCTTTGTGCGAAATTGCGTGAATATTTGAAATTTTTCTTTTCTTAGCGAATTTTTCGAATTTCGGAAAAAAGTGTTTAAAAAAAAGAGCTTAAAAAGATGCCAAAAAGTGCGCTTACGGTTTTTAAATCGATGCTTTTAAATAAAACCATTTATACGACAACATTTTTAAAGCGTTCGCTTGCAAGAGCCACGCTAATTTACATAGTATTTGTGAATCGATAAATGAGTTATATCAAATAATCATCCAGTTAATTTTGAAATTGGAAAACATTGGGAAATAATCTTCAAGCGGAAATTGAATTGTTTTTGAGAAAGAGTGAGAAAAAGAAAGAGAGAGAGAGTGAGAGAGAGAGAGATTGTGTGTGCGTAAACAAGGGAGAAAGGAAGAAAGGGAGAAAAGGAGAAAGAAGGAAAGAGAAAGAAAGGAAGGAAAAGAGAAAGAGTTGAAAGAGAACGATTGAGCGTGCAAGCGATCGATCGATCGAACAACCAATTGAGAGAAAACAATAAAACGGAAAACTGCGATAAAAAGAAAGGAACACTTTGTGTCAAAAAAAAAAAAAAAAAAAAAAAACAAAATCCAAATTTAAACCAAAAGAAAAAAGCCTAATTTACATAGGCCAAATGAAAAAAATGATGTTAGACGGTAAAATCAGTGATTATTCCATGTATAATAATGCAAACAATTGGAATTCAGCATCAAGCTGTCAATATCCCATTGATGTGAACACCAATGGTCATACTGAATCAAATGATGCAAACAATAAAAATCAATCGGCCATCGATTGTAATGTAAATCATTATTGTCCAAATCCAAAATTTGATCATCTTGCAAATCATTGGAATGAAAGTATTGCTGCAATGCATCAACAAGAACCAAATTACTTTCGAAATCAATGGCATTTTAATAGTGCAGCTACCAATTCATATCATGTAAATGATACAACAATTCCACATATTCCAGCAACACAATTAACACAAAATCAACATTGTCTACTTATTCCTCATACACATTTTCATCACCCGTCATCAGCGGGTAAGTTAATTTGTTTTAGAAATGGAAAAAAAAACAAATAAAAAGTAATAATAACAACATAACAAGAAAAAAAAAAAAAACAAAAAAAAAAAATGATAAACAAACCCAAAACATACCAAAAAAAAAAAAAAAAAAAGTTTTTTTTTTCTCTGCGACAAAATCGGATCGGAACACCAATGGACTTAATTGATTTTCACTGCTAAACACTCAATTTTTGGAACAAAAACACTGAATGATAAGCTATGATTCAATCAACTGGGTAAGATCTAAAACATATGGCTACTTTTGATCCGATTCGTCAATTTCTAGGTAATAAATTAGATAGTTTTGAATGTCGCCCTTTTTATTTTTTACTCTCTATCAAAATAACAATAATACAATCGTTATATGTTAACGCATTTCAGGCATTATTGGATGTAATCATAATATGTTAATTTTATAGATTATATTCTTATACACAATTGATTCAAATACCTGTTCAATTTTTTCTCACCAAATAGAAAAAAAAAAAAAAAAAAAAAACGTATTCAATTTTGTTATGTCTGTGTGTTTAGTTGAAAAATCTTGTGTTAAGTATCATTTGATGATAATAAAATCAGTGTTGTAAATCCGAAAGTGAAATGTGTCACACATCACAATTTTCAAAAAACACATGATTCAATCTATTTAAAATTTCTTCTTTTAACCTCTAATTCAATATTAAAATTGGTTTGATTTGGTGTTATTTAATTTTCACCGTTTATTTTATATGATTTCTATGATTCAAATTGAAGATTTTTTTTTACATAGACATTGAGATCATTTAGATTTGCTATGTTTCGAATTAAATTGAAAATTTAATCGTTTTTCAAAGAAGAATTAAACATTTGAGATAGTAAACAAATGATTTTTTTTGATGAAGAGATTTTTTTCTCAAATACAACCAAATGTATAGAGAAATTGGATTTTTTTCTCAATTGAATGAAAAAAAAAAAAATCATCAATAGAACTGTTTTATAGCATTGATGTAATGTCTGCAGGCAGGCATGACAAGAAATATTTCACCGGATATCATGGCTCTTGGAAAACGAGCCCATAGACTTTGAACTGTCATAAATAAATCGCATAATTTGAAGGTATTTATTGGTTTATAATATGTTATATGAAAAATTAAATGGAAAACAAAAGCCAACCAAATGCCAAAAATTCGTCAAATATTTCGAATACAAACAAAATTAAAATATGTAGTCATTTTGAAAAAAATTCCAAAACAAAATTGATTTTGTTGAATATTTGTAAACGAGTAATTTGTTTTGAAATAGAAAAACTAACGATTAATGTTCAAACCCAAAGCTAATGGTTTCAAGCAAAACTGCTTAATAATTTCGTGCAAAAATTTACAAATTTCGTCACACATGTTGATATTGATGCATATTCTTGACGCACACGATGACAACGATGACGATGACGACTACGACAATAGAAAAAAAAAAATTAAAAATACAACAACAACAATAATAAACACCATCATGCACAAACACATGTTTAAACAATGGAAGCAGTTCCGATCACCGATCGGCTAACTCATCAGAAACGCTACTGAATTTGGTTCAATATATGCAGCGTTACATAATTGTATCTTTTTCCACGCTTTTACTTTCTTTTCATTTCCAGTTAATTTATTTCGCTTTATTGTTACTTTTACTTTATTTCTGTCTATTTTTTCTTTATTTCTTTATTTTTTTTTTTTGTTTTTTTTTTTGTTTTTTTCACTTCTTCATTTCTTCATATATGTGTATAAAGTTTTTATTTTTGAGTCTTTTTCTCTCTTCTTTCTTTATCTTTTAAAATGCTTTTGATTATTTCTATTGCTGTTTTAATGGCGATTTTTATGCGTGTGAGTGTGTGTGTGTTTTAACACAATATAATTGTCATTTCAAAGTCTTGGCTTGTTAACGACATTGTAAAGTGAGAAATATGCCATATTTTGGCATTGGTCGAGTTTTTCATCAGAAATGTTACAATAAAAATGCTCATGTGATACATATTTTGCGAACAAGCGTCGAAAACTGTATTTATTTTTTTTTTTTTTTTTTTGAGAGGGAAAAATTGTATGAAAAAAGAAAGAAAAAAAAAATGCCGTCGATTGTACACACGGCGATAGTTTATATCTGGTCAGTTGCTGCGTGCTGTTTTGCACGGGGCAGAAAGTTAATTTCCATTTTAATCGTTCATTCAAATGAGAGGAAAAGGCAATTTGAATGGTTTTAATCAATTTTTTTTTTTTTTTTTTTTTTTTTTTTTTTAGATCCGGTCCATAAAAATAACGAACACCAATTGCTAATCTTTCAATGAGAAATAGAGAAAAAGTAAAAAAAAAAAGAGAGCGATATCGAGAGAAAAAGAAAAATAAAATTGAATCGTGTGTGTAGGCTTTTTGATCCAACTCTCTCTCTAAATAGCACCTGCATTTTATTTTTGAGACAAGATCACCCACAATATAATCATTCAATCGATCGATCGATCAATGGTATCGATCGAATTTGATGATTTGCCTTGAAAATGTACGCTTCAACAATAGCGCAATGATAACACATTTAAATGGGTCAGAATGTGTGACATACAACAATTGCATATGAAACATTCTATGAACAATGCATATTGACTGCGTATTGTTAAGTTCATTTACGCTATTGCGCCTTATTTTCAGTGTTGTCAAGTAATTTGAAGGAAAAAAAAGGGGGAAAAAAGCAATAAACAAAGAGAAAGAGAGAATGAGAGTGAGAGAGAGAAGGAGAGAGAGAGAATGAGATAGAGAAAGAAAAAGAGAGAAAGAAAAAGAGAGAAAGAGAGAGAGAGAGAGAGAGAGAAAGGGAAAGGGAAAGAGAAAGAGAAAGAGAGAGAGAAAGGGAAAGGGAAAAAGAAAGAGAGAATGAGTTTTTGAGAGTTAAAGAGAGAAAGAAATACCGATACAAAACAGTCCATCAAAAAGGTTGTCTAATTGGATTGACAGTCTTAATATGAAACAATTGTAGAGATAAGCTGAAACTGCAGTTGGGTCTTATTTATCCGTGAGCATACAGTAAAAAGCATAATTCCGAAAAATCTTTCAAAAACAGCACATTGTTAGCGCTGAAAAAAAGCTATGAATCTTATGAGTACCTCAAGTACAACATGTGATTTTGTGGAAATCCTATTTTCAGAGCAATAATGAAAACCAAAAAAAAAAAAAAAAAGATAAAAAATGTTTGTCTTCTCTTTCGAACTTTATCGAATGTAAGCTCAACACCGTTCAGAGCTTTTCAGCAATGTGAATTTCTACAAGTGATGAAATTAGTCAGACAATTGCAAATCGAACGGGTTTCTGGTATTTCAATTGAGCAATGAAAGAAGCAAAAAGACAAAAAAAATAAAAATAAAAAATGAATTCGTCATAAATTGTGTTTGCTTTCGTCATGTTGTCAAATGGCATCGACAATTTCCTTGGCGCATTAAATTCGACACAAGTGCTCGGTGTAATGAGTGGGCGATACACAAACAAACAAACAAACAAAAAAATTGACATAGGGAAATGAATATTTATGAATCTCGTTTATTTATTTTTGTCATTTTTATATTCGTTCATATAAAATCCAATCAGCAAATACAAAATGAAAAACCATTCAATGAAAGCGGTTGTACTGGTCCAGTTATAGTGTTAACAGATTTATCCAAATACAATGCACACACAAGAAAGACCACAAGCAAAAACTCTGTCAAATTTATATATGTTTGATAAATAGCCATTTGGTCACTCTTCAAGTTTGCTTTCTTTTCGGTCAGTCTTCTATCTCTGTCACATTTGCTCTTGTTCCTTGTTTTTTTTTTGTAGCAAATCATTTGTTTGCTCTTTTCTTCATTGAAAATTATTTCAATGGTCTCGCCAGTGATTTGGCGATCATTTATTTGGCATCAACCTACAAAAGACATTTGGCTTGGATATTCGATCGCATTGTTGAATAGCAACGAACACAACAAGATAATGAGAGAGAGAGAGAGAGAGGAGAGAGAGAGAGAGAGAGAGAGAAATGAATAAAAAAATAAAAAAGAAAAATAAAACAAATTCATTTCAGTATCGAAAGTGTTCAAAATATATTGTCTAATGTTGTTATTTCGGCGACTGTGTAAATTATAAATATAAATGAAATATGTTGTTAGTTGTTTGGTGAGATTGTGGCAATGTTTGACAAAGCATTCGTCACGAAATTCTAATATTTCTTTCAAAGCGCCCAATTTGATTGTATGTTGAGATGGTAAGTGATGGTTTGTTCGATGGATTTTTCTTTTCATATTTTTCTTTTTCTTATGGCATTCGTACTTTTGGTCTCTCTCTCTTTCTCTCTCTTTCTCTCTCTCTCTCTCTCTCTCTCTCTCTCTCTCTCTCTCTCTCTATATCTCTCTATCTCTATCTCTCTCTCTCTCTCTCTCTCTCTCTCTCTCTCTCTCTCTCTTTCTCTCTCTATCTCTATCTCTCTATTTCTCTCTCTCTCTCTCTTTCTCTCTCTCTCTCTCTCTCTCTCTCTCTCTCTTTCTCTTTCTTTCCATTTTCCATTTCTTTTGACCGACGTTAGTGTGCCGTTACTGAATTTTACCACACATACCATTGCAATTCTTTCACTTTCTTTACACAAAAATAATAAACATTCATTTGCCAAATACACGGTAAAAAAGCCTATGTATTGTTGTGCTTTCATATATTTCTCTCTTCTTTTTCTTCTTATTCGTATTTTCTCTTGTCGCCCGTCATACGCATACACACGTAGTGAGTGAGAGATAGAGAGTGTTTGTTTGTGTGTATTTGTTGATCGGTATGATTGCTGATTTTTTTTTTTCTTTTTTCTCTTCTTTCTCTTCTATTTCACACCAATACTATAAAAATCATTTTACCCAAATCATAATAGACACATATTCAGATATATATATACAATCGCGAATCGATGGTTTAACTATGTAGATGAATTTATACCGGTTAGCACATTTCACTGTTGTAAACTGCAGCTTAATGCTATCAGTCGAAGTATCTCTTCCAATTACAAATGAAACATACCTCAACCAGAGAAAAAGAAAGACAGTGAGAGTGAGAGAGAGTGAGAGTGAGTAAAGGGGAGAGAGAAAGATTAAGGGAGAGGGAATATGAGCGAGAAAAGAAAAGTGTTTATTCACATACAACTAACTAAGCAGCGAAAAGAAAAAAAACCATCTACCAACAAAGCACACAGATATCGTAAAGCCAAAGAGTGAAGATTATGTTGTGCGCTTTTTCAAATTCGCCTCTTTTTTTTTTCTTCATCATCATCATCATCATCATTCACTCACTCACTCATTCACTCACTCACTCACTTTTTTCGGTGCTGGGTAATAACGAACAAAAAAAAACTATCTGACTTTATTTATTATTGTACCGCGCACCGTAACAAACGTGTGTACATTGTGTATTGGCTGCTCCGGACAAGCAACCGCCAACATTTCACCATTATTGTTAAAAAAACATACCAAAAGTCGATAGATAATGAAAGACAGTCTTTCGTTTTGTCCATCCGAACATAAATCGCAACAAAAATATCCACGGAAATAGAAAATTATATCGATTTTTCTTTCTTAATATTCAAATATATCAAATACTTCTTTTTAGTATCAATCAGTTCAAATGTACATTGATCTCGTGCCTAAACATTTACCTAAAATTTGAAATTGTTCAAAATATAACAAATAAATAACAACAAAATATACAGTGATTTGCGCATAGAACAGTTTTTATAAATCAATACATACACTCACACACACACACATATATATATATAGACAAAAGAACTCAGTGATCTGGATAATTTGCAAAATTAACAATAGAAAGACAAAAATAAAATACAATATGCAATAGAAATGGGTGGACAGTGAACGAAAATTGTCTGATAGTTATCATTTGCGCGGTTTGTCATGTGCATCATTTCCTAATGCTGATAATGTGTGTGTGGTGATAAATGATTACAATAGATCAGTGACAACAACAAAAAAGCTCAATCAAACACTGAATGAATGGTGATCGCAAACATTTTCGATCATTCCAAAAGTGTGCAATAAAAATTTATTATTCAATTTTATGTGAATCGTATAGTCGATTAGATTCACATTTCAATGTTTAATGAATTAAAGAAGAACCCGTTTATTGAGAAAAGTAGAAAAAATTCAATCAAAACAGTAACATAGAAATCGAAAAAGTTATTAAAAAATTGTGGTGTCAAAACAACGATAAAAAAAGGATTCGACAAAAAAAAAAATCTTGTGATTCTAATTTGCATTGGAAATTCCTTTATTTTTGGAATAATCTTGTGTGATGCTGAATTGATGTGAACAATTTTGTTTTGGTTTTTTTCGTTTAATTTATTTGTTTATATAAAATGATGATGTTGATGAATGAATTCATTGCGGGAACAATACGGCTCAAATGATATTTAAATGAATGCAAAACGCGGAACAAATATTCATTTCTCGTGTAATATTTGCAATTTGAGTTTAGTTTTTTTTTTTTTTTTTTTTTTTTTTTTAGTTTTTGTCAGTTGACCACCGTGTGGTGAAAGTGAAAGTGTCCAAAAAAAAAAAAAAAAAAAATTTTTTTTTTTAGGAACGGTGTCGACAGATTGGATACGGAAAGTTAAAGCGCGCGTGAAGAAGAGAAAGAGTGAGAGAAAGAGAGGAAGAAAAGGATAGAGTGTGAGACATCAAGAAATCATCAAAGATTTGGAATTAATTAGACCCTGGAAAAAACACATTGGATTTAGACAAAACCAAATTGAGGATTACTCGACAACGATTAACGAAACATAAAACAAAGAAAAGAAAATAAATTTTAATTAAGAAAACTACATATAAAATACTCGACTGGTGTCTTCGATTCAAGACACGAAATTTATTTATGAACAAGAATGGATTATCAGTTACCAGCTCAAAATATGTCAATTGTTGTTGACAACATTGCAAATGGAACACCAACAGCACAGCAACAGTTACAACAATTAATGCTTGTTAACAGCTGTAAGAATGATATTTGCTGCATCAATATTACATTATCAGCAAATCAAATATAAATTATGTTGTGTGCTTTGCCAAATTTTGATTTTACCATATTTATAAAATGCATAAAAAACAATTCAGAATATTTATTAAAGTTTTCAATTCCACTCTTCTTTTTTTTTTTTATACAGAAAATTTATAAATCAATGATTTGTAAAGAAAAAAAAAAAAAATCAAATATTTCCAAAAGAAAAATATATTCTGAACTGAGAATACGTTTTATTTGTTTGGTTGTGTCAAAGTTATGCTAAGCATATAAGCATTTTTATTAAAAACAAAACCAAAAAAAAAAAAACATACATTTTGCATTCCAGCAATGAATAGCAATATCATAACATCAATGCAACCGCCGCCGCCTCCACCACCAAATGTTAATGGAAATGGAAATGGAAATAATAATAATAACAATAACAACTTACCCTTGGGGTATGATCATTGGCCAAGAAAACAACAAAATTATTATTTTTATTTTCTGGTTTTTTTTTTTCCAACCACATTGAAATGCATCCTCTGATCTACGTTCGATGAGAAAAAGAGATGGGATGTTCTTTCGATAGAATTCTAGTTAATATGATATTTGAATTGGTACACTTTATATCAAAATGATAACGATTTCGAATTAGAATTCAATCAAAATAAAACATAATAGTAGTATTATCATAGAATCTAATCAATTTTTCATGTTATTGAGCTAATTTTTTCGCTGATCACAATGATATATATTGTCCAATTTATCAAATTCATTGGAATTCTATTGAAAGTGGTTCATTTCATTCTTTCTCAATCAATAAAATGAAAAAGAACCAAATCGTAAAACAATGATCTTTTTGTACAGACCGTTAGTCGCGCATAATCTGTCGATACAACAACAAGTGGACTCAAATCAACATCTTCATCATCAGCAACATTTACATCAACAGCATATACATCACCATAATCATCATCACAATAACAATAATCCACAGTTGTGGCGTCATTTTGAGGGTTTGTTTTTGTTTTTGTTTTTTTTTTTTTTTTTGTTTTGTTTTTCTCTCAAATCGAATTCTTTTTGTTTTGTTTTATCGGGTATTGGTGTATTCTTAAGTTAATTTAAGCATTCAATTTTCTCGGTGTTGACAGAGTGATCGAGATTCTATCAGCTTAAGTTTGACTTCCTAATATGGAAGCGATTAAGTTAATGTTTGACCAAAATGCACCATAATTTCTACATTTTTATAAGAAACATTGAATTGAATTTTCATTAAAACTTTGAATTTTAGAGAGAAAAAACAATTATCTGTATTTCACCTACATATGAAGTATGAATATGATGAAAATTGTCGAAAAATTGATATTCACGAGTACGAAAATTCATATACGACCGTTTAGATCAGTTCAATGATAAAAATGTGCTTATATATGTACGCATGGCCAATTGACCAATAATAGATGAGTTAGAAGTTCGTGTGAAAGTCAAAGCAGGATTTTTTTTTCTATCTTCCTCTTTCTAAAATATTTCTCATTTCAAATCCATTATCGCAATGAGAGATTTTCACACACACACACACACAAACACATACAAAATACCACACTTAATATCAGACATTTTTCATGCCATGCCCATCGATCTTTTCGGGTGGTTTTCATTTCTCTAGCTTAACATTTAATTGAACTATTCAAAGTATGCATCAGCTAATTGGCCCAAAACCAAAGTCAATTTCGTTCATATATATATCTTACCAACACCGTGATTTCGTTTTTGGCCATTGTTATTAGCAACGCCAAAAATTTCGTTTTCATTTCGTATATAACTTTCGTTTAAGCTAAATTACCAAAAAAAAAAAAAAAAAAAAAAAAAACTTTCACTTTTTCGGGTTTCGTTCCTTTTTTGTCCATCTCAAAAACTGGTATTATAATACACACTGGTAATGATGACGATCGCAAAAGAGATCGAAAGTGTATTATTTTAAATGAAATATACATGCTTATTTATGTGTATTGGATCTTTTTATTTTTTTTTTGGCAAGATGAAAATGAACGAAGACGTACAATAAAAGAAAGAAAGAAGAAAGAGAGAAAGACGAGAAAAGAAGAAAAAAAAAAAATACCCAAATGAAGACAAAGAGAAATGCCAAAAACGAAACATGAAAATTGCTCTTCATCTTTTTTTTTTTGTATTTTTCGGCAATTTCGGAAGCATGTTATCCATGTTTGTGTTTGTGTACGATTCCAACAGTGTGTATCGATGGGCATACTTTTTGTCAATGTACAATATGAGTCTAATTAGCGATATCTGTCCATCTAATGCCATTTGCACACAACTATTCGACGTATGAACGCATTTTTGGGCCTTTTATCTTCAGTTGTTGTTGTTGTTGTTGCTGTTATTGTTGTTTTGTTTTATTTTTTTTTTCTCCCTTTCTGTTTCGCTTTTATACTTTACGGCATAGCCGAGGTTGCTATTTAATGTCATTCATAATGTTGCTCTGTCTCATTCATTTCAATTTTTATTTTTTTTTTTTTTTTTCATTTATTTTTTGTTTTTTTTTTTTTGAAATATAAAACATTCGAAATACATTTCATTTTGATTGTAACCACTTTCCACAAAACATACAATACACTGGTTTACATTCCAATGAAAAGTGATCGAATTAAAGTGGTCGCGACTACCCTTTCGCTAGAGATTTATCTATACTGTATATGTTATATTCAGGCCACCGACAATTCAAGATATGGCACACACTTTCTTTTTTAAAGTTGCGCTTTGGATGGCTGACACACACACACAGCATATTTTATGTTTTTTTTTTCTTTTTTCATTTTTTTTTTTGGCTTTCGCATTGCTAACCATATCCGTGTTAGGTGCATGTAAATTAGATTAAAATGTATGGAAATGGTTTTCGATAAGGATAGTCGTTGAAATAAATGTGGCCAATAAATTTTGTTTATGATTATTATTCGTATGCGCTCGGGTAAACAAATCATTACCATTTGCAAAAAGAATAATTTAAACAAAAAAAAAAAAAAAAAACACACAAAAACACTAAAGCGAAGAAAAATGGGGGGAGAAAAAAAACAACTGACTGCCCACGAATTTGATATGTGTATCTAATAAATTGCAAAATCTTATCGCTTGCATTAAGTCTTCCGGCTTCTATGAATTTTAATCTAACATGCATTATACTTTGATTATAAACAAATCAGATGAACTGATATGAACAACAGGCTTCATTCAATCGATATGAATGACCAGCGATGTAGTTGTATGCTCGTTCTTAAGAATAATTTCATATTCAATGCGAATTTCTTCTACTTCTTTTTCTTTCTTATCCTGCACACGCTACTGACTGAATTGCATACAGTTCTCTCCCACCACCTTACCATACAAGTAGAATATATGTGTCTCTATGCAATGGAAACAAATTCTTTCCTTTTCATATTTATCACAATATTTGACGATATGATGATTAAATCGTATCATGTTTTTATAGAATGCGGTTAAGAAAGAGTATTTATTGCATTAAAAATTTCAGCTTATTTTCATCAATTCATTTTCATATAATAACAATAATTCAATTGCCAACCATGAACGATTTACAAAAAAATAATCGTGGAATTAACTATTCTCGACCAGTATGTTGGATGATTTTCAAGACAAATTCGATATTGATTGATTTGATGGCACATCCAGAGTGTCCCCTCATTCTGTCTCTATTTTTCGATCTCTTTCTCTTCTTTCTCTCCCTTTCTCTCCCTTTCTCTCTACTCTCTCTTCTCTCTCTCTACCTTTCTTTCTCTCTTTCTTTCTCCCTCTCTCTCTCTCTCTCTCTCTCTTTCTCTCTATCTCCCTCTCTCTCTCTCTCTCTCTCTCTCTCTCTTTCTCTCTCATTCATTCTTGAGCTTCTCCTTCCGTTTCGTTCTTTCTCTCCATTTCTCTAATTTCAACTAAAAAATGAGACAAACAGAGACAATAAAGTGAGAAAAATCGAATGAGAGTAAAAAAAAAGCAAGTTTGTGAATGAAATGGAGAAAAATGTTTATGCAATTAATCAAAATGCCAAACTGAAGCTACAAATATTTTAATCTAGCAATCAAAAGAGATATTGTCGCAAATCACAGAGAACAGAAACGAATTGAGCGAGAAAAAAAAATTGAAAATAAAAAGAAAGAAAGTAAGAAAGAAAGAAAAAAAATGAATCAAATCAAGAGATGCGAACAAGGAATATCATGAAATAAATGTTTACAGTATTATGCATAAACTAGTGACACATAAACTTACTTTCGTCTGAGAAATTATTTAATTATCTATTTTTACAATTTCCCCTTTTTTTTGCAATTACAAAATCGTATGTGTTTTATGTGTAATATTACTCGAGTGCAACGGCAGCTTTTATAGAAACAGTGCAACAGCCACATTGCATTCAATGAACACACAAAGAAAAATTGTAGAAAAGAAGAATGAAAATAAATGCAACCACAACCACAGCAACAGCAAGCAAAAGCAACAGCGATAATAATAATAACAAGAAACAGCTAGAGAGAAAAAAAAAAAGAGTGCCGTATACAAATATCGCAAAGAAAGTATGTGCAATAGGAAAAAGTAAATGTGTAAAATGAATTAAAGCAAAGCGAAGAAAATGACGAAAAGCAACATAAGAAGAAGAAGGAGAAGACGGCAATAAGCAAGAAAAATGGTGCTTGCATAGTAAATTGATTGCTAGTGGCGACGGCAATGATGATGATGATGATAATGATGACGACGATGGCGATGACGACGACGATGGTGATCACGACGATATCGCATAGATTTTTGCATAACTCTTTGAATCACTGCATAAACAATATTATCACACACAATACCCATTTTCGTTCCGTTTTTATACCGACAGATGTATTGCATGGTATTACATGATATTGCCACTATTAAGTGTATAATGTACTATGTGTTTCTGTATATTGTGTGCATCAAAGCTAAACGCATTGCATGTAAGCGGTGCTATTGTGCAGTTTATCGTTTAGACACAACACCAGTTCCAGATGCCAATGAAATTTTCGTTGGACATACATATGTGTTTATCTGTGCGCTAGCGCAATTTAAATATCAGTCAGTGCGTTCATATTCCAATTTTGTTTATGATCAAAATCTGATTTTAAATTGCTACCGTTTCAATTTACACTGTAAATTTTTACAGCATGTCTTTATTCATGTCTACTGTCTTTGTTTTCCTAGATTTTCTTTTCTTTACCTATTTCGGCCATCATATTATGCTATGAGGGATTCCAATTGATGACCAAAATCATTGTGCCAAATTTTGAATAGTTCTTCTTCATTCCTGAATTTCATTTCAGATGCATTCAAACTCTTATCTCATTTCCAATTAAAAAAAATGCTTTTTTTTTACTAAATCATCAACAGAGAGATTGAAAATATATTTATAGGTCAATTCATCGACATCTAATCGATTATTTCCAATAAGCTTTCAAATATTTATTAAAATTCAACCATTATCATTATTTTTACACTTTTTCCTCGTTCAAAAATTATGCATTCCACTTTTTCTCCTCGTTCGAAAACCATGCATTCCATTTTTTCTCCTCATTTGCAACTGATAATTCTGTGTTTAAAATGGTGATCGATATGACTGGAGGCAAATTTCTGTGTCATATCATAATTTTGAGTGTTACATTTGCACATAAACTCATTCATTTCCACAATTTTATGCAGAACCCAATATCAATAATTCGATCATATGGATCATTATGCAATGTGACCCATCAAGTGGATGAAGAAGACAAGAAAAACACCACAACAAACCATTTCAATCTATCGATTGATCGATTTATTTGAATGCAAAGAGACCCTTTAGCAAGCAAGAATAACAACATCCAACCACAGCAACACCAGTAAAAGCACATTTCTTCTTTTTATTATTGAATTTTTTGGTTTTTCGTATAAAATCGTTTACTTTCTATGAAACGAAAAGAGCAAATATTGCTGAAAGAAAATATTAAGAAATGAACGAAATAGAAATTACATGGAATTTACTAAACGAAGAAAGAAAAAATAAAATATAGCAGCAAACACCAAAGTGTCTATGGTTTATTATATCAATACGAAAAATCTGTTCGGCATGTCTATGTTTTCAACGATTTACTACATGTTGGTTCATGGAAAACAGAAGGGAAAAACGAATCATTCATCCGACTGCATGAATTTGTGTATATTTAGTTTTTATTGTTGTTGTTTGTTTGTTTGTCTTCACTTCTGGCTCATGGTGTCTTTTGTTTGATACTTTTACCATGCTCTTAACAAACATCAATACATGCTTGTCATAGACGACATTTGCTCGATATACGTTGATTCAACTGAAATATGTACCAAAGACACATGAGTGTGCGACGACACAACCTTTTTTTTTTTCTTCCTCTCAAACACGTTATATCGTTCGTTTGATATTTCTTTCACTTCAATTTTGAAAACTGTGGACTCTCACTTTCTTTCATTTATTATGTGTACGAAATAAAATGTATGTGATCGAAACAAATATACAACGTTTTGGTTGTAAGCGATCAACCGTATTATTTCATCTATATCGAGCACGGAACAACCGTACAACGGATAAAGTACAATGCAAATGTAGTCAATGAAACGGTTATTTCTACTCTTGCATATACACACAAACATACACACACAGAGAGACAGAGAAGAGAGAGAGAGAGAGAAAGAGAGAGAGAAAGAGAGAAAGAGAGAGAGAGAGAGAAAGAAAGAAAGAGAGAGAGAGAAAATTTGGTAGAGAAAAAGAGTGAAAAAATCACAATCAATGCTTTTTGTAGATATGTGATCAGTTAGCGCACAAAATAGCTGGCAATGTCTTGATTGTCTGCATGCATACTAATGTCAAAACGCCATGGTGTAAAGCAATCGCACACAAATCAAATCAACACAAATACATTCATGCATACGTACTGTATTGTGTGAATTGAAATGCCGACTCAATATGCCCAAAGAAAAGTGAAAGAATTCCGTTGAAAAGATACTTGCGAAATAAGCTTTAATCATTTAACGGGGCCGTATGCCATTCCATCACAATGTGCTTGTATGTTTTGAAGTGATGCAGCGCAAAAGAAAGAAAACATAAATCAGCATGTACAACATTTACGGTTTATTCAAGAAACGACGAATCAAAAAAACAAAAAGGAAAGAAAAGAAAAAAAGAAAGAAAGAAAGAAAGAAAGAAATAACTACAACAACAACCGAAGAATAATATATAAATATATTTCTGCGATGCGAAACGAACTGGTAAAATCACGGAAGTGGGGCCTTTACTTGACTTATAAATTATACTCACTTCTACTTATAGTTTTTTTTTTCTTTCTTTCTCTGCTTTTTACTGTTTTTTTTTACTGTTGCGTTCAATTTGCGCGCTGTTGCTTGTTCGGTTTCTGATTTTCTTCTTTATGTGCTTTCATGCTGTGCTCTTTTCACTCTTTCCATCTCTCTCACTATCTTTTGACGATCCTTCACGTGGCGAATTTTTAGCCAATATTGTAGCGATGTGCTGGTGTTGTCGTTGTTGTTGTTGCTGTTGTTGTTTTTTATAGTTTAAATGTTTCCTTCTTCTTCTTCTTCTTCTTCTTCTTTTTCTTTTTCTGCTTCTGCTTCTGCTTCTGCTTCATTGTCTCTCTTTCTTTCTCTAACTCTTCATTTCACATTGTGTCGTAATGCACTTTCTGTAAATCAATGAATGTATAAATCGTGAAAAATTGATATTCCAAGCGGCATATTGAGTAAGGTTGCATTTGGCACTTTTTCGTTGTTTTTGTTTTGTTATTTTAATTCATCGCGTCGTTTTGTATGTATGCTGTCTGTTTTGGTTTTCTTGAATACTTGCTTGAAATGATGTACATGTGAGTTAGTACACTCACAATTCAACCAGACAGTATAGAAGGGAAAATTTAAAACTGATTGCGAAATTGGCATAGCATAGCGTTACGGAAATGATTTTCGTTTTGAAGAGAAGAAAAAAAAAATGCTTTTTTTTTTTTTTTTTTTCGTTTGTTCATTCGTTCGTTGGTGTATTTGATTGGTGTACTGTTGTTGTTGTTGCCTTTTATTTTTGTCTTTCTGTTAAATGTTGCAATTTTGTGTGATCGAATTGACAACGAAAAAGCAGACAGTTATTTGATTGCTTTTCGAGTTTTGCTTTTTATTTTATTTTATTTTATTTCTTCTGATTTTTATTTTAATTCCTTTTCGATCACTTGTGCTGGTTACCTTCAATGTTATTTGTTGATTATTATTGTTTTCATTCCCTATTTCATGAAGCATTTCGCTTTCATTTGACCGTTACGGATTGCCAATCTTATTGGTATAAAATACAATTGTGCGCATGTCGCGCTGCTTGTTTCAATCAATCGGTCGTCGGAACTTAATAGCACATTTCAATTAAAAAGCATTAAATGTGTTAATCGTGTTCGGCTCTCTAGTTTAATGGCATTTTGAAGGGGTTTTGTTTTTTCTTTGCTTCTTTCTATCCGGAACTCTAGTCAGTTTCGCTTTTTAATCTGAAACATCCGCTGAAAGTGAGAGACAGGGAGACAGAGAGACAAGGGAGACAGAGAGACAAGGGAGACAGACAGAGAGAGAGAGAGATAGAGAGAGAGAAAGTGAGAGAGAGAGAGAGAGTGAGAGAAAGAGAGTGAGAAATGCCAAAAGTGATCGAGAAATAGAGTGAGAGTGAGAGATTTGGTTTTTGTCTTGATTGACAAATTGAGAGAAAGAGTGAGAGGCTTCAAGTAAATTCAACTGACAATACATACATGAAAATAGGATTCTCAAGTTTTTGTCAGTTAACATGCAAACACGAATAATGAAACGAAAAAAAAAAAAAATTAGCGCCTGAAATGTACAGTCCATGACATTCAACACGTTTATCGCAAATGGTACATATGTTTTGTTTCCTTTTTTATATATTAATCGCATATCGAAATATTCAAAATGACATATCATTAACAGAACGACGTGAGAGAAGGAGATATTGAAATATTGATACAATGAGGAAAAAAAAAAATGTTAAAAATAAAATAAACTTTCACCGAAACGCACAAATACCCCAGTCAACTCTGGTTTTTAACTTTGTGTTTTATAAAATGCAAGTGTGAGAGTGTATGACAAATGAACCGAAATGATATACACACAATGTGTCATTGTTGCCGAAAAATCAACAAAGAGCATGAGCACGACTGTCAATAATAGAGAGGAAAACAGAAAGAAAGAAAGAGAGAGAGAGAGAGAGAGAGAGCGAGTGAGAGAGAGAAAGAGAGAGAAAGAGTGTTGGAAAAACAAAAAAAGAGAAAGATAAAGACTTATCGAAATTGTCCCAATAATATGCACTGCAAGTCACACAAACACATGATCACAACTAATCCGAATTCCGAATTGTTGACCATCCAAACAAAGCGCCTGTTGATATCGATGTTGTCATTGTTCATTATGTTCATGTCTGATATCCATTATTAATTGTATGCCACCATTCATTATGGCGTTTTTTGTTTTTTTTTTTTTTTTTTTTTTTCGTTTACAACATCAATGCAAATGCTTTGAATGTTTATTAAATAGAAGTAATAAATTGTGTAAATCGTTTAGCGATAATGGGCTTGATATCCACATATGTAAATATTAACATCACAATGTCTGCAAAGACGATGCACAGCAGTATAGCAAAAACTAAAAATTGAACAAGAAAGAAGCGGAAAATGTTTATTGAAAAACTGAAAAAGCGGCACAGAGAAATTTGTGCATGTTTATTTTCGGTGTTTATTTGTGGATCCTAGTAAATCATACTCAATTGAATTTAGGTGAACTGTGCGTGTGTATGCAATCGAGGAGATTTCCAAGATGATGGAAAACGCATAAACAAGACAATCATTAAGAAATGCGCGTGTAATACAAACCAACATACCCATATACATTGTCTTTATAAAGCGAAAAATTCTCGCGGAAGCAAACTGACACAAATATTGAAAAGAAGCAACTATGCGAAGTACGAAGAAAATGAAGAAAGAAAGAAAAAGTATAAAGAAAAACTAATTAACACTTGAGTAGTTGTATGGCAACAAATACTGACGGTAGATAGCTGTATTTTGTTTTTTCATTATTATTTATGGTTTGTTGAATGGCGAAAAGGAAAAAAAAAACGCGTTTTTTTTTACGATTTCATGCTCATTTCTTCGTTTACGTGTTTCATGCGTTGTATTTTCTTTCATTTGCAACAGTGCATAATGTTTTGATGCGTATTCGATGATGGCGACAACACACTCATATATATATAGCCACACACACAAACACACACTTCAAACATGAAAGATGTTTCTTTACTTCTTTTTTTTTTTCTAATTAACTTTCTGCTTGCTGCACACATGCGCACACAGACACACTTGATCACATGGTGCGCAAAACTAAGTCACTGGGTACATTACTATTTGTGTTTATGGTTATAGTCGAACGTCTTACTTCATATTTAATAATTATTCTATGGTTAATTTTACTTTGAGTTTTAGCTGCCGAGTTGAGTGTGTTGTGGTTGATGTTGTTGTTGTTGTTTCTTCTTCTTCTCTTTCTTCTCCTTCTTTAATTTAGTTGGCAGTCATCTCTTTCTCGCCTAAGTTCAGTAAAGCTCAATTTTACTTTCATTTGATTTTATCGTGCATTTATTGGCTCTTACCCGTTATTTCAGTGAACAATTTTATTCAAAAATAATTTCTTTGGCAAGAGTGCAACAAATGCGCATAAAAGATTGTAACTGTGATTTTTCTATCGACAGAATTTTTGGAAGAAGAAAAGGAAACTCGGATGCACATAGCTTCGATTATGTAACCGTTTTGTTTACTTGCATGCGCATTTTGAATTGGTTTTCATGCAGAATGCATTATTGTTTACAATGCATATCAAACATTAAGAGTGAATGAAGCGCACACAAAACAAACAGACGAATACAAACGTATCATTCAAACATATGAACAAATCATGGAAAAGAAATGTACAACTTTTTTTTAACAAATTGTACCATACCGAATGTGAAAATATACACTTCTCATGGACTAAGAACCAAATGCAATTTCATGCGATGAGAAAATTAATTTTCAATGCAAATTCAAAGAAAATTTTTTTTGGGATTTTCAATTTCATTTTCAGTGAGATTTTTTTTTCTCTCTGAATTTTTTTTAGACTTTCGATTTGAGCCATTTTCAAACATCCACAGTGAATCAAAAATTTCATAAGGTTCTTTCAATATAATCGTTAAATACGATCTCCGATTGTGATCTATCAAAATGTGATCTTTGTGTGATTAATTTTTGAATGCGAAACTTATCGATATCGAATTTAATCACACAATGTTGTGCGTGTATCTCCATACACAAAAAAGTTTTTCGTTTTTTTTTTCATTGATTTAATTTGAATAACAAAAAAAAAAAACTTCACATTTTTCATCATCAACATTTGATAAAGCAAATGAGAAAAAAAAAAAATAAAAAGAAAAATTACGAATTGTAAATTTGTATTGAAATGAATTCACCGTTGAAAGTGAAAATAAATAAATCATCTATCAATGTATTTGAAACAAATTAACAACAAACAATTCATATCAAAATCACATTCGTGTGAATAGTAAGAAGAAGAAGCAAAAACAATCTTTTGCCGAATGCAAATTGATTTTCCATTGAAATTACGTAAACGATTAAAATGAGGCGCGTATGCGCATTTGCATTTGATTTGAAAAGGCGAAAAAAAAAACACGTGAAATAAAAAAAAAAACTATCAATGTTTGATAAATGTATGTGATTGGCAATGCGTGAGCGCTTCGCCATACACTTGATCTATTTCCTTTTACAATTTGTCGTTGTTGCCTCTGTCTACATCTTATATATCTCTGTTTCTCGTTGTTTACATTCGCAGCTAAAGAAGAAGAAATGTGTGTTGATTCGTGATCGGTTGCACGATAGATTTGTGCATATGATTGTGTGTCAGCGTAGCAAGAGGGTGAATATGTCAGCAATTAACATGATGTTGAATTGTGTATAATTTTGCCTTCCATGTGGCACACACAGTGTCAACAAATCACCGCAACTTGTTCAAATACCAAAACCATTGGATTCTTTATACTTTCACTTTTATGAATCAGCTGAATAGCAAATATGTGAACATAACATTTTCAAGTTGTAGTTGTTTCGTGTTCGGGTTTTTTTTCTTTTTTTTTTTTAGTTTCGTAGAAAAAAAAAAATTTTGTTTTTTTTTTTTTTGTTTTTTCTTGCTTTTTCTTCAAACAAATGTGCAAGACAAACACACGCATGTGTACAATTGTACTGTTTGTCGCATTTTAAAAACTGTGTACGCCTATTGAACTGGAATCTAGCGCTGTGTTCAATTAAACCGATAACGTATTTTATCAGTATGTGGTCATAATGTGTGCAACAAATCATTCGTGGGCACGTTAAATCGATTAATCGGACATATTGCTAATCATTTTCAATTTTCTATTATTCGTCTTTTTTTTTTTTTTTTTTTGTTTCTTGCATACATTCTCTTCCTGAACCATCGAGCCATCATGAACATTACTTTGAATGTGAAGAACATACGATTGCAATGGATGTGGGCTTCAATACTTCTTCTTTTTTTTTCTTCACAAGTCAATGAATAAATTGGAATTTATTTATTTTTGTTTCTCTCTCGAAAAAACGCAATATTTTCGAGAGAGAGAGAGAGAGAGAGAGAGAGAGAGAGAGAGAGAGAGAGAGAGAGAAAAGAGAGAGAGAGGGAGAGAGAAAATCAATGTACGAATTATTCCTATCATTGCATATAGCGACATCGGAATGAATTTAGTGCAGTAACTAAGCCGGAAACCACATTTATGTGCAATGTGACTTGTTTCTATTTCAGTGTTCAGAATTGTTCATGAGACATCCTCTTTAAACATCCACATACATGTAGTCATATCCATGCAAGCACATGTTTCGCATGTTTTTGATGACAAATGCATTGCAAAAATCAAATTGATGACAGCCACATAATGTGTCGCAATAAATACGATAGGAAAAAAGTGGGCAGACAAAAAGACACAACATGGCTAATGAATCAAAACAAAAAAAAAAAAACAAAAAAAAAATGAAATATAATTATGACGAATGCTGAAATAGCTATGAATTTCGTAAACGAGATAGAAAGTACGTCCAAGCCAAAGACAAACGATCAAAACATAAATAAGGTATCTACACGTGCAAATGTGCACGTATCAATCAAACACAGAACACACAAACACACATCAATGATGTGCTCACGAAAAGAAGAAAAAAAAACTACGCGCCATTCCAGAGGTGTCCAAAATAGTTAAACAGCCAAAATTATTCAAAAGAAATGAAATGAAAATAAAAGTGAAAATACTTTTTTTTTTCTCTTTCGTTCCGTTTTGGTTTTTCTTTCGTTGAGATTGCGGTCGTAAACGTAAATTTCGACCTCGTTGTTCAACTTGAATATTATTTTTGTTTTTTTTTTTTTTTTTTTCATTTTTGCCAAAAATGTTTTCATTTTTTTTTTTCTATCTTTTTTTTACTATTTCGTTTCACTCATTTGTTTTTCCTTTCTTTTTCATTTGACTTTTTGACTGATTTTTCGTTTTCAAGTGGACTTTTTTCTCTTTTCTTTTCGTCTATTTTTCGATGAATGTACGAATTTATACAAACATAAAATAAAATGTCGATCGATAGTACATCTCAAATTTCGGAACAACAATTAAGAAAAGTCATAAAAAAACAGCGTATACGAATTATGGATAAACCGAATGAAAAAAAAAAAACAACAACAACAACAACAACTGTTGAACAACAACGGATAGTGAAAAATGCGATCATTGAGTGGTTCATCGGTAGTAAATGTATGTGATTTACTCGCTGTTGATATCACAGTATGAAATTTACGCGAATAAGAAGAAATATTAACAACAACAAAAAAAACCCCAAAATACTTCAAATAAATTAAACGACTATCATTACCGTTCCATATAAGTGCCGTAAAATCTTTATAAAATGAAGAAGCTGAGGAAAACAATGTCGAGTGAGAAACACTCATAATAAGTGTGTTTGTGAGAAAGAGAGAAAGAGAGAAAGAGAGAAAGAGAGAGAGAGAGAGAGAGAGAGAGAGAGAAAAATTGAGATTGGGAGAGCATGACAGAGAGATAAAGATCAAGAATGTGGGATAGAAAGAGAGAGAGAGAGAGAGAGAGAGAGAGAGAATCAGTCACCGCAATAAAGAAGAAAATGCGGCACGCACATTCACAAATCAGTCAGACAGAGTGCGGGCCATCTACTTTCGATTTTGATTGGTAATCTGTTTCGGTTGTAGACTTGATTTGTGCGTGTAATATTCATAGCCATTGTTTTTATTGCTGTTGTTGTTGTTGTTGTTGTCATTTTCATCGTCGTCGTTGTGGTTGCCGTCGCTTAATGTTGTTTTTTTTTTCGTCTCTTTTTTTTTGGCAATCGAAAAACTTTCACCGAAATTTAAGTGAGTTTTGTTGTTTCCCCGTTGAATTGTTCAACTACTGCGCGATTTTAAAGCGTATGTTTATTGCTTTTTGTATGCGGCAGCATTTTTCTCAACTGGATTCGAGTGGAAAATCCATGGCGAAACAACAAAAAAAAAAAAACAAATTGATATTAATACATGTAAAAGTCTTCATTTAACGTTGTTAATGAGCATTTGGAGCATTCCTTTCGGGTTTTTTTTTTTGTATTCATTTCTGTGATCAATTCCTCGCTACCGTTTCGAATTTGTCACTTAAATTTAGACATTCGTTAATACTGAACGCGTCATCAACTCAAACTAATAACGTGCCTCTCAAACTAATAACGTTAGTATGATGGTCAGAATTTGATGATCAGCATGCTAACGACATAAATGCCTCTCAAACAGAACACAATGCATTTGCGTTCCACATGTGACCATTAGCCACAACTATTTTTGTAACACAAATGCATTGTGCCTAGGAGGATACGACTCGTAAAAATGGTCACATTTTTTTAAAGTGCGTATGATTTTCTTCACACAAATCCCTCGAATTTGCGAGCCTTTGCAAGTGTTTCATACAATTCAGTTTGAGACAATATTTTAATGTATGGCATTATCACAAATACGTTGATTATTTATTTTTCGATCATTCAACTAAACATCAATTGTATTATTATCGTTTGGTTTATTGTCTGAAGGGAGGGCATTGCATTGAATCAACATAAATTTATTCAATTTAACCTATTCAATTATTTGTACGTATTGTCATTAAACAAAAATCCGTACATTGTCATTAAATGTCTATCGGAAGTTTAATTTCGAATGCATTTTCAATAATAAAATATTCAATCTAAATCACATGATTTACATTGAAAATAGAGTCAATTCAATGTATTTATCGTTGTTATTCCATATATTATTTTCTTTTTTATAGTCTTTAAATGTTAAATGTTTATTTGAAATCGATCAATTGAATTTTTTGTTTAAAAAAATATTCAATGTTAATGTATGATTGAATTATTGCAAAATATTAAGAAAATTTGACATAAAAATGACAATTCATTGATGAATGTTGATGATATTTCAAACAGAGCAGTTTTACCTAATATAATAATGAGAAGCATTGATTCTAAATCTCAATTGAAATTAGGTAAACTATTCAAATGGATTGACAAAAAACAAATGAAAAAACTAAACAAAACAAAACAAAAACACAGATCAGCGTCTGAAAAGTGTTTATTTTATTTATAAATAAGGTGTGGAATGATTGAACTTGTAATGGAAAGTGATATGAAATGTTATTAGCTGTGTATGTGTATGACAATATTGACTGTTATTCGAAATCGTTAAATTGTATTGAGTTATAAAATACCGTTTTGTTTGTGTGATATGCATTGATTGACTAGAATGATTCAAGGTCGTTTTCTATTCCATTTTTATGTGTCATTCTTTTGCTTTTCGTATACAATGGCGTCAAATAATGCGTGATGTACCGTTTCGATTCAATTTGTTGTAGAAAAAAAAATTGTTTTTTTTTTTTTTTTTTTTTTTTTTGGCAAACATTTGCATTTTTGTATTGCGAATTATAAATTTCGCAACTGATTCAGTAATACGAAATTAAATCATATGACTCAGCAAATGTGTAACAGTGATTTGAGAGTATTGGATTGATTCTAATAAATGAATCGATTTATACGATCCTGAACAGATTGAAAATACAAAGATTTGCATTTCTGCAAACAGAGAATTAAACATTTTTTTTTTTTTCAAAGAAGTTTTTGTCAAAAACGAGAAAAAAGATAAACGATTATTTAGTGAATTGTCGAAAAATCATTTCAAGTGTGATGAGAATGCAGTTTGTCTAAATTCTGTACCGTTTTTGGCCGATCAATCAATAATCTTTTGCGTAAAATGTATGCAAGTCATTCAATGATACTCATGGTATGTTGTATTTAAATGATATGAGATATAATGTTTTGAAGAAGTTTCGTTTCAAAGCAAATCGATCGTGCATTCATATATTCATTCATACATTGAGTAGAAAGTGGAAAATATACAATAATAATCACATATGAAATTGCCCAATCGGAATTATACTTGTAGGTTAAAAGTAACACCATACTGTGATGTTTCGCCATTATTCGATTATATTCGATTCGAAATGTTTATTTATCTTATGAGAAATTCAATGTTTCTTCCTCTTGAGCCCATTTCACTTGAATGTTGTTTATGTTACAAGATTTGAATTCCATCTGTGAAAAAAAAAACCCCCAACAAATACTATATACGATTATGATGGTATCGAATTTTCTGTCCCCATGGCCTCATATTGAGCATTTCAAATTGGTTTTGATTGATTGCATATAATTGTATTGATTTTATTGATTCAAATGATCAAAGTCATAAATGGTAGAAAAATTTGTTTTTTTTTTTCCAATGTAAGGGATAATGTGAAAGTGTTACGGTAAACATACTTAATTATACAATATTTAGCATGTAGATCTAACTACGAAACGCACATTTGTACATACATATTAATTCGTTTGATAGTTTTTCATATTTCTTATCGTCGCTGCTGCTGCTGCTAGTTGTTGCTAGTGCTATTATTGTTGTTTTATGCTCGCATTAAATGGAAAATCTATTTGCGTAATCAAACAACTGGTTATGCAGTAAAATCTGAAATGAAAATCGATCACCAGAACAAAAATGATTTTATAATAGTAGGAAGTGCGGTTGTGCGAAAATAAGCAAAACACGAGGAAAAAGTAAAAATAAAGAGAAGAGAAAGAAAAAAACATAACGGGAGGAGAAAGGCAGAAAGGAGAGAGAGAGAGAGAGAAGAGAGAGAGAGAGAGAGAGAGAGAGAGAGAGAAAGAGAAAGAAAGAGAGAGAGAGAGACAGAAAGAAAGAAAGAAAGAGAGAGAGAGAGAGAAAGAGAAAGAGAGAGAGAGAGAGAGAGAGAGAGAGAGAGAGAGAGAGAGAGAGAGAGAGAGAGAGAGAGAGAGAGAGAGAGAGAGAGAGAGAGAGAGAAGGAGAGTCTGAAAAGGAGGAGAAGAGAGACAAGAAGAAGAAAAAGAAAAAGAAGAAGAAGTAAAAAATTGGTACAATCAAGTAAATACAAAGAGCGCGCAAGTAATATATTCCGACTATGCGAATGAAAGCCAAATTGGAAAGAGCAGCGGCAACATGAAGCCACGAAAGAAAGACAACATTGTAAACCACCAAAGCAAACCTATACACCGTAACGATTGCTGATCTCAGTTCATATATGAAAATTGAATGTACTTGAGCGTCTGAGAAATGAACGAGCGAGCAAGGGAACGTGTGCGCGCTGATTCGTTCGGTCGCAACAAGTAATTTCACTTTCGTCGCACGACCCGGTTGTTGTTGTTGTTTGTTTTTTTTTTTTCTTTACTTCGTACAATTTTTATTTTGTCTTATTCCTTTTACTTCTTAGTCATGTTTTTAACACTTTGGCACATCTTTTGTGCCGTGTTGTATTTAGCATCAACACAATCATCTCAATACTCATATGATACAGCATACACACTGTTGTTTCTCTTTCGAATATGATTTTTTTTTCTGCTTCTCTCGGCTGCGATTATGTTTTTTTTTTTCTTTCTTTTTCATTATTTCTTGTTTGTTTCGTGGTTTTCAGCGATTTTACTACTTTCAGCACTTACTCGGGATTTTTTTTTCTCGTTACAAAGAATGTATATATATATATTCATGTTGTATTGCTAAAAGTATAGTTAAGTTGCGAAGAGGTGTGGATAATTGTTTTACACATTGATGGGACCATTGAATTGACGGTGACTTGTATACCGTCTGATAAATAATGCATATAAACTTGATGATGATGTAATTTTCAATCATGCCATGAATCAGACGATGCAAATCCAATGTTCAATAAAACCAAACCAAACCAAACTGAACTGAATCGAAATGAATTGATTGAAACTGTGGCAAAATCAAATATCATCAAATTTAACCAATTCAAATTAAAACGAATGCCAAATAATAAAAAAAAACCGTTCCATACTAAACCAAATGCATGAAGTTCTCCAAATGCAGCACTATTTCTCCAACTAGAAAGCACTGTGTCTTTTCTCTCAAAAAAAAAAAAAAAAAAAAAGAAATAAAAATGTCCCATTCTTGTTCCCCTTCATTTTAGATATTTGTAGCTACTAACTGTAGATATTAAGTTCAAGTTACCATTTCGATTGTATCGGAACGGGAGCGTTTGTCTATAAGTAATCGTAGTTTTTCTCTATTCAGGAAAGGCATCCGGAAATAGCAAAGATATTTGTGGCAACGATGATAAGTTTAAAGAGGATGGCGATCCATGGAATGTTGAAGCACAAGCTGCCTTCTTAGGGCCAAATTTATGGGACAAAACCTTACCATATGATACGGATCTCAAGGTAACACATGTTAGTATCCTTTTTTATTCATATTTGTCATTTCGATAATGAAATCTTAATTGAACGAAATCGTGCACTCTTTTCTCTTCCACAACTTTTTTTTTTTTTTTTTTTTGTTTTGTAATATTTTTGATATTTATTTTTTCTCGTTTTCTATTGTAAAAATTTGGCTAGTTTCTATCTGAATGAAAGAAAAGAAGTATTTCAATCAAAATTTAATTTTTTTTTTTTTCTAATATATTTAAAACGAAATTATTCAAAAAGTATCATCGCGTTGAATATGAAAATAATGGCAATTGAAAGACAAAAAAAGAAAAAAAAAAACCAAATGATTCGTTTCTGCACTCAATTTCAAATCGAATGAACAAGAACCAAATAAAAAGGATACCAAACAACAAATCAGTTTGTTAAGGAATTGCTTGTGCTCGCCCAATTACTAATAACCCCGATACGCAATTAACACCTTTGGAATGCCAATATTTATAATTTTTTCTTTTCGTTTTGTTATTGTTATTATTGCTGGACATTTACGATCAAATTTAAATGAAAATATGCTATGCGCAAAAATGAGCTCAATATCATACCTTAAGTTATTAAGATCGGCGTTAAGTTTTAAATGAAAAAAAAAAAAAATATACGTTTTTTCCGCATGCATGAATTAATTCATATAGTATTTCTAAATAATTCAAAATGCTCAACCAACATTTGTTTTAATAACGGAGCTTAGCATAGTCTAAATGCGGGCGTTTCGAGACTCATATATTGAAACTTTTGATCATTCGCCATTTATAAAATTTTGCTTCAACTCAAGCTTACAACATTAGTGCTCTTATCAATACATCATTAGATTTGCTTTTTGTTTCCGAACTAGATTTAACAATCATTTCCTCCCCCCCACACCCTCTTTTTGTTCTTTTTTTTTTTGTAAATTCATAAGAAAGAGAACGATATAAAAAAAATCCGCTTTTTTATGTAAAAAATGTGAATAAAGTTAATAAACAGACAATATGATTGATTAAACGAATTTACAGTATGCTGACCTAGATGAGTTTTTATCGGAGAATAATATTCCTGATGGTTTGCCCGGTACACATTTGGGTCATTCAACTGGCTTGAACCATCGTCCATCAGTGAATGATTCATTGGGTTATTCGACTGGATTAGCATTAGGCTTAGGTCACATCACAACAAAACGCGAACGTTCACCATCACCATCCGATTGTGTCAGTCCAGACACGATAAATCCACCATCACCAGCTGAATCAAGTGAGTCATTTCATTTTCATGCACATTTCACATTTTCATCATATCCTTTGAGAAGACAAAGATACCGGTTTTTTTTTTTTTTTGCAAATTTAATTATTTTTTGTTTCTTTTCCATTTTGAATTCTTTTTTTTAAAAAATTTCTATTTTTGGAACAATTCCTATTTTGTTAAAAATTTCTTTTTTTTAAAAAAAATTTCTTTTTTTTTTTTTAAAAATTTCTTTTTTTTTATAAAAAATATTCTTTTTTAATTAGTTTTTTCAATCAGAAAAATTCTTTTTTCGTTTATTTCTTTCAAAATCGACACATTTTCATATCAATTTTTTCTTTTGTTTTCACTCGAAAAATCCATATCAGATCCATTCAAAAAGAAAAGCATTTTTTTTTTTAAATAAATCTAAAAAAATCACATAAAAAAAACCTAAAAATAAAACAAATATGAAACCAAAAACCAAAAAAAAAATGAATCAAATTAACTTTACAGCATTTTCGTTTGCGTCATCAGGCCGTGATTTTGATCCACGCACACGTGCATTTTCGGACGAAGAACTTAAACCGCAGCCAATGATCAAAAAATCAAGAAAACAATTTGTGCCCGATGAACTTAAAGATGACAAGTATTGGGCACGACGCCGAAAGAACAATATTGCTGCAAAGCGTTCACGTGATGCACGTCGTCAAAAAGAAAATCAAATAGCGATGCGAGCGCGATATTTGGAAAAAGAGGTTAATTTTATATTTTATTTTATATAATTATTAAATTCAAAATACAATTAATTTTTACATAAAAAACAAATGAAATTTAAATATGCCAGATGAAAATTTCAATATTATGTATATATGAAATGTATATGTAATTATTGGAATTATTCACTGCTGGACAATAATTCTAGCTAAATTTGATATTTTTATAAATTATTTACAAGATTTTGTTACAGAATTCAACATTACATCAGGAGCTGGAGCAATTGAAGCAAGAGAATATGGAGCTACGTGCACGCCTATCCAAATTTCAAGATGCATAAGCAGGATGTTATTTGAGAACAAATCAGATGGTTGCGCACACAAAATATGGAAATTAACGAAAATTATTAATTTAAATTTAGAACAACAACAACAGCAACAGTAACAGTAACAGTAACAGCAACCATAACCACAGAAGGAAAGAAAGCGTTTGAAATATTAAAAAAAAAAAAAAAAATACAAAAAAGTAGCCAGACAGAAATTGCAGCAACCGCAAAACTTACACACAAAAAACACACACACACCATATGCATATTATTATACGTATACCGAATACAGAATACTGATTACATGATAAAAACACAAATGGCATTAAAAAAAAAAAAAAAACAAACAAACAAACAAACAATTAATCACATGATTATTGATAAAATTTTAATACTAAAACCAATTGTGAGCTAAGCTTATGCGTTGAGAATAGGCAACAACAAATCGAATGACATTTTAGCCGAATTATTTTGTTTGATTTATTACTTACACAAATCAAGCAATGCAAATATATATATAGATATATACATAACATACGACATTTTGTCGCTAATGAATTTAATAATCGACAATGATTAAAAATCTTTGTAGAGCCGAATCTTTTGCAGAGCTACGTCTTTGTAAAGCTAAATCTTTACAAAATTTAAAATCAATCAGCTAAAATAGATGATTTAAAATGCAAATAAAAAAAAAAAAAAAATGAATTTGTTCATTGAGAACACACAACAAAAATCACATCCACAATCAAAGCAAACTAAACGCAAAAACACAAACAATTGATGAAAATAACGAATGGCCCTATTAGTTGTAGATTGTATTAAACAATTTATTGAAATGATAAAACAAAAAATAAAAATTAAAACAAAAAAGTAAACGAAAATACACAATAATAATGGAATAGTGTTGTTGGTGCAGGACAGGCGGTTAGATTTTAGTGAGAAAAAAAAAACAAACAGAATAATATATATGTTAAATAAATAAATGAAAAGTTGAATAAATTTATACAACAAAATGAACGATAATGATGATGAGTAAAACAAAAAAAAAAAAAAAAAACAAAAAAAAAAAACAAAAAATACATGAAATTAGTTTTAGACAAAATACACAATTTACGTATATAAGAAATACATATACACCAAGTTTATTCGTAGACGATTGTAATCTAAACAAACCACTGTAATGTTATTGAATGTTACGTTTAATTTTTTTTTTTCTTTTTTTTTTTGGTTTTTATTTAAAAACGAGAAATGAAGCAGAAGGAAAAAAAAGTAGAAATTTTGAACCGAAGAAAAGATAGAATTGAAGGCATGCGTAATTTATATGTTTAAGATTTAAATTAATTATTTTCTTTTGAATTATTATAATTCATTTCTTGTTTTTTTTCCCCATTTTTTTTTTTTTTTTTTCTTTTTTTTTTATTCCACTTTAAGTTATGCCAAAATGTCAATTAACAATATTTTGGGTCAAGTGAAACACACTAACCAAATGGTTTTTCATTTCATTGATGTTACCGTGTTTTTAAATGGTCGTTTCCTCTATATTATTCGTAGACGAATTACGAAAATTTAATCAACGACAAACAAACATAAAAAAAAAAAAAAACATTTGAAATTCGTCATAAAATGTTGGTTACCTTTCGAATAGCTTTGTTGAAACGAATTCATATACAGTGAAATATATCAAAATCAAAACTACCAAATACTAATCAGGACATGTACTTAATTTGCAAATATAACAACCGGGAGTGACAATGTCACTCAATGATAAAAAGAGTGAGAGAGAGGGAGAGGGAGAGGGAAAGAGAGAGAGAGAGAGAGAATGTCGGTGATTCAGAGAAACGATGTCACTAATTCAGAGAGACAATGTCACTAATTTGCAAGCATAAATTTTATTGACTCAAAGAGATAACGACATTGTCTCATAGAATCTGTGGGCATGCCAACATTCCACACACACACACACACACACACACACACTCACTCGCTCTCATTCTTTTTATCCCCCGGCAAATGCACATTTGTTACCGAGAATATCGTTACCAAAATCATGGATCTGCACGTCATAGTCAGTAGTTACTTTGTGCTAGTTTCACACAAATTTCTTTTCCCCAATTTATCCGTTAATTTTCTTTTTTTCCACTTAACCACCAACTCTCTACATACACTCAACAGAAATGAATCCAACAATGTCTATACTGTTTCACAATGTAACATTTTATGGGGAGGAGAAAAAAATATCTATAACCAAGAAAGTTGCAATATGGCACCAATTTAATTTCCAGAGTTGGAATGCAATTTCTTTGACTTTTTTTTTTTTCTTTCCTTTTTGTTATTTTGAAAGCGAGAAAAGTTTCATTGAAATTGATGACCATGTTTGATCGTGGCCAAAAATTTCGTCTCAGCAAATTGCATTTCAATTCGTTTTAATATTTTGCTATTTATTTCTTTTATTTTTTTTTTTTTTTCTACTTTATTTTTCCTATTTTTCCCATTCTATGTTAGACTTAAAAAAAAAACTGTTACTTTTGTTCTTATGTTAAAAGGATGAAGCACCTAATTGTTATTTTTATTTAAAAAAAAAAAAAAAAAAAAAAAAAAAAAATTCTTTTCTCTTTCTATTCCTTTGGTTAACTGACAAGTTTGTTGTTGAATAAAAACAAAAAAAAACGTTGATTTCCTTTGTAAATATAAATTATACATCGATTTTTGAGTTTTCTTTTCATTTTTTGTTGCTTTGTTTAATTCAATTTTCTCTGCACAACCACCATCAAAAAAAAAAAAAAAAAAAAAAAATACACATACACACACACACACACACATATATATATATATATACATATATAGAAAATTGTCACTTAACTCGTTATTGCTATCGCTATCGGGAAATCATTAATATTAAGACTATATTACCTTAAATGAATTTTTATTTTTCAATTTCATTTTGACCCACCCAAATAAACATCAACACCTTCTTTATTGACATCTAACATCGTCGTCGGTGATATATCTATATCTTTAAATTTTATTTTTTTCTATTTTCTATTTTCTCCTATTTTTTTTTTTTTTTTTTTGTGTGAATATTTTCCTGATATCAATTTTCTATGGAAAGGAAATTGATCGAATTATGACAACAATAACAGAAGAAATAATGAAGAAAAAGAAGAAGATAAATAAGATTTAAAAGAAAAAAAAAAATGTTTATACCAATGTAAATTAGAATTTAGAGATTATTTTATTAGAAACAAGAGATAACCTAATATTGAAAAGGAAAAATAAAATACAAATGGCAGCTAAATGCTTGAATTATTTGAATTAATTTAATTGAAAGTATAAATAGAAAACCCTAACGACAAATATTGGCATGGTGTGCTAATGAAAATGTTATTTACGACAAAATGTAAAGCAAAAAGAAGAAGAAGACGAAGAAGAATAAGAAGACGAAGAAGAAGAAGATGAAGTAGAAGAAAGAAGATTTGTTAAAAGATTTGGCTAAATTTCATGTATTTTTCTGAATGTTTGTTGTTTCTATAAAAAAAAAAAACTACGTAAAATCAATTGCGAAAAAAAAACAACCAAAACGTTTTGTTTTCAAGCAGTTCATTGTTCAAAACCAAGTAAAAATGTTTATTTTCGGTCTGTGTGAATCATGGGAAAGATTTAGTTTCCTTCATAAAATTTACCGAAAGAGATCAAAAGAATAACCAAATGAACAGTGTGATGAATCAATTATGGCTCAAATGAATGAAAAAAAAAAAAAAAAAATCAACAATTTCTTTATAGGTTTTTTCTCTTGATGAACAACCCCATTTTTTTTTTTATTAAATCAACATGTTTTGAGTATATCTCATTTTCATGTGGTGATAAAAACAATTTAATGTATGAACATATACTCAGTCAAAAATCCCATTCATTATTCATTTATGAAAAAAAAAAAAAAAAAAAATTGTACAGAATTTTATAGGAACATTTTTAAAATCATTTCAAACATTTGGTTAGAAATAATCCTTCAGGACGAGATTGGTATTCTTCTTAAAAAAGATTTTAACCGTCCTTTCGAGAGAAAAAAAAAAAAGAATATTTCTATCAAATCGAAAATCCCAGTTCAATGTTGAAACATTATGTAGAAATGTTGCATGTTCCAAATTTGGAACTTTAAATTACAAAAAATACCAAATTTTTCATCATTCTTTAGCAAAAATTACGCCAATTGAAAAACACAAACAAATAAATCAACACAATTTTCCATACATTTTTATTTCACAATCAGTTGCAAGGAACAAATCAAACAATATAAATAATTAGATACAAAGTTACCGTACAATTTAAAATAAACAAGGCGATTGCAAAATAAGTATAAAAATGAGATAAAAAGAAAGTTATTAGAATTGGGGATTGAATAGAGTTTATTTGGATGATTTTATTAACAGAAAAATTTCAAAAAAAAAAAAAAAAAAAAAAACAGATCGTCCAAAATCGGTTTTCAAATAGAGAGATTTTTTTTTGTTAGTAATCTGCTTGATTGAAAAACAATTTGCATTATTGCACCAAATAAAATAAAAAAGTATAAATTAAATTTTTTAGATTCCCAATTGATTAGCAGAAATAAAATACAAAACAAAACTCACAAAAACAATAACAACCAAAAAATCCGAATGAATCAACCATAACTCTACATATAAATAAAAGGAACAAATAACAGCAAAATTTCATTTGAGTATTTGATATACATTAACAGAAGCGAAATTTAAAGAAAAAATTAAAAAAAAAAAAAAAACAAACAAACAAAAAAACAAAACCTAGTTAGATCAATTGTAGGGGACTAAATATATTACATGAATATTCATATAAAAAAAAAAAAAAAATATTTTATTATTTTATGTTTAATCAGAACAAAAACAAAACATTGACGAAAAACATAAAATGCCAAACAATTGAACACATCTAAAAATTATAATAAAAACAACAAAAAAAAAAAGATTTATAATGTTTTCTGTGTCGTTGTCTCAGTGTTCTGAGTGTCTCAGGCACCAAATGTGAATTATTATACATGGAAACAAAATGCGGTTATGAATTCAACCATCTAATAGAATAATGTAACGATTACAATAACTGAGATTCTCATCTCATTTTCGAATTAATTAAAAAAAAAAAAAGAAAAGAAAAAAAAATTTAGAAATCGTTTGGTTATTGCGATAAAAAAATGAAGTAAACATTTCAAGAAAAATTATTAAAATAATAAATTAATTTTCGTTAATGCGAAAATGATGACAAATTTTTTGCTTTTTTTTTCGACTGAGAAATTTAAAATGCGATTTCAGTGAATTTTCTCTTCGTTACTTCATTTTTTTGTTTTTCTTCTTGGAATTTCACAATAAAATTCCACATTTAATTTATAAAATGCTCTAATATTCATGTACGTTCTAACTCATTGAAATCAAATTTGATTCATTTTGTTTGAATTTTTTTTTTCTTTCTTTCTTTCCCTTCACGATAACATTTCAATCATCAAAAAACAACAAATCCCCTGCACCGGTTCCATGCAATTTATTGAAATCGCATAACATTTTTTCATACATACAGAAAATAAAACATTATCCAATGATTTTTACGTGTAAAATATTCATGATAATAATAATGAAATGAAATGTTAATGAAAAGAGAAGAAAAAATGTGTTGAAACAAAATAATGTTTTAAATTTTATTTGAATAAAAAGAAAAGAAAAAATAAAAATAGCACAAACAACTATTAGCTACTCAAAACAAGTTCAGTTTTAAAAATTGAAAAACAAATTAAATAAAAAATTTATTAAATTGCTTTTGGACATTGTAGATGCAATTACAAAAACAGAAAAATTACAACAACAACAACAACAACAAAAAAACACACACACACACACACACACACACACACATATTTTAAAGTATGACGAAAGTTTAAACTAAACAAAAAAACAAAAAAAAAAAAAAAAACTTTATTGTAGTTGCTAATTTAGAAATAAAAATAAAAACAAATATTGAAGATGATTATTATGATGATGATAAAGGGATGATTTAACGAATTAGAAACAAGTGGAGATTTAAAAATTAGTTTGGTTAGAGAATGAAGTCGTAATACACAAGCACACATTATATTTTATTCGTTTAAATAAAATATCAATTTATTCACCCAATTTCATTTGATTTTTTGTTTGTTTTCTTTGATTTACAATGTTTATTTATTTTTTTTAAAGGTTTCTCCTCAGTTTTCTGTTTCTTCTTTTCTTTCGATTTTCAGTGAATTTTGCATTTATTTTCGATACATTTTCATTTAAAAAAAATTGAATTTTTTTTTGTTGTCATTATGATTATGACATTTACGCACACAATTCAATTGTTTTTTATACAATTTTGACTAAAATGTTATTCGTAAATGCCACAAATCATTTTTGATTGGAATTTGCTGAACATTACTGTCAAAATATGTTTATCAAATGTATTTGTCATCACTAATTGACAAATTATTTTGAAAATTTGATTAAAAAATTTTTTTACTTCAATTCATCATTTATTTTCAATTGAAATTGCAGAAAAAAAAAATTTCAATTCAATGTTCTAACTAATTTGAAAGTTTTGCCAGTTTATTTGTTGAATTTCTCATTGATTTACCAAAGCTTTTGTCATCATTTTGCTGTACTCTTTTTTTTTTTAATTACGCAAACAGTTAGCACAAAATGATAATAAAAAGAGGAAGGTGAGGAAAGGAAAGGAAAGGGAAAGAGGAAGGAGAAGGAGAAGGAGAAGGAGAAGGAGAAGGAGAAGAAGAAGAAGAAGAAGAAGAAGAAGAAGAAGAGAAAGAGAATGTGAAATTTGATGAGAAAGAGAGAGAGAGGGAAAGAGAGAGAGAGAAAAGCGATAAAGAAAGAAAAAGATTGAGGGGCAGAAAGAATGAGAGATAGAAAGCGTTAAAAAATATAGTGTGTGTTCCTTCTGTTAAAACAAAAAGGTATTTTTTAATTGTGCTCGATGGTTTATAATTATTGATAAAATTGGAAATTATGTTTTGAATCGTTTGTTGTCAATTATTGTTAAAATGAGAAGAAATTAAACAAACATTTAGATTTCTTGATAGAATTAAAACACACATGTGTGCAGATATAATGAAAGAGAGAAAGAGAGAGAGAGAGAGAGAGAGAGAGAGAGAGAGAGAAAGAGAGAAAGAGAGGAATAGAAAGAGAGAGAACGAGAGGAAGATAGCTAAGAAATTCTAAGATAATCGGTTTGTTACTTTACTGTTAAAATAAATGAAAAAAAAAAAATGGCTGTTGTATATTGTAGCTCACGAATTATTGAAATTCAACGGAAAATTTGATTGATTCTGGTTTCTTAGTATGTATTTCAATTTGCTCGTATTTCGAATTCCTTCCAAACATCAAATGTTTTGGTTCTTTTTTAAGACCACACCCGTTGAAAAACATTTTCATTTGATCACATGCACTCATAAATACATACGTACACAGTACATCAACTTATTTCGGCGGTAAATAAAAATGGTAATAAAAAAAATGGTCCATTCGATGAAATTTGAATAGAATCTATGACAGTCAATTGAGTCGAGAGAATAAGTAAAAAAATGAAACAAAAATTTAATAGGTCCTATTAGTTAAAAGCTATTAGAATTTAGCTCATTTTGTTTCGATAGATTTAAAAGTTTTTGTAGTATTTTTTTATTTATTTTTTTTTTTGTTTTTTTTGTTTTTTTTTTTTGTTAGCAATGAATATGGAATTTACATTAAAGTTCAAAGAAACCGAATGTGCTCGTAAATAAATATGATTCAAATAATATATGGTGCACTGTTTAGTTGTGTTTTATTGCAATGGTTATGTTCAAAACTCATTGATATCATTGTTATTCTAATTCTATTCCATCAAAATTCGATTCTATATAACACCAGCCATGCCAAACACATGATTTGTTAACCAACTATAAAAAAAAAAAGCAAACAAAGGAGACATTTACTTATAATAATGTAGACAAAATTCATCGCAATTAAACATGAACACACATATTTACACATACACAAATAAATTAAACCAATTTTTCATAAACACATACTTTGATGAATGTCATCGTTAATCGATTCCTAAAAAAAAAAAAAAAAAAAAAAAAAAAAAATATGCAAAATGTGCCTTGATTTAAAGTCCGTGAAAAAAAAAAATTTCGCTTTTTTCGAAAGAACGAACATGAAATATGAAAACGATCCTGTTGTTTGAGCAACCCAATTTTTTCCCGCCCATTGCGTTAAATCACAGTAGCTTACCACTGAATAGCAACAATCCTGTGCAAAAATGGCAATTGTTTTTTTGAAGAAAAAAAAAAGAAGCTAGCTTCGATATATATAGCTATTTCTATTCACAAAATATTCACGATAAACTTCGAAAGGTCAACAAAAAAAAAAAAATGAATATGAATATGAATAATAACGATACCTGATCAAATGCTATCGATTGAATTGATTTTGCAATTTTGGCATTACATTTTCCCTTGTTTCGAAAATAAAGTGATTTGAAAGACGACAACATTTTGTTGGATGTTAACAATATTTTAAGATGCTTGGCAAAAATCTTAAGAATCTTGTATGGAAAATAGTTTAAAAGAGAAATATATTCAAAATGGATCGCCTTCTCAATTGTGAAGAAAATTAATTACATCTTATTGCAATTTTAATTTAAAAATGTTTCGCTACATTTTTTTTTTTTTTTTTTTTTTTTCAAAATAAAACTGAATATTCATCATGCGAAATGAATCATCTGAAAGACAATGATTATCATAAATTCGAAGTGAATTCAAATGAGATGAGAAAAAACAAAATATATGTGCAAAAGTGCTTGTGAAGCCCATCAAAATTTCGATTTATAAATAGAATCTTCCAGAACAAGATTTGATCAAGCCAAAACGCCACAAAATGCGATCCTTTTAAAATAACATATTGAAAATTGTGTTGAAAATGAAACATTTAGCACTACATCGTAGAGCATTTGTTTTTTATTTATTTTTTTTAAAAGTTTTTCATTTAAAAAATGTTATCCAAAAAAAAAACCATTTGAATTTTAATACGAAATACAAATGAGCTCAAATCTCGCTACAAATAAATCACATACATAAACTGATGAAAACCAAGCAAAAAGCAAAAAAAAAAAAAAAAAAAAAAACAATGAATTATAAACAATATGATATATAATGTCCAACAACCTTGAGCTTCACATTTTGAAGAAATTATACATGAATGATACATCGATTGAAATTGATTTAAAATCGATATTTAACCGATTGATATGCATACACCACATATACATAATGGATGGCAAAAAATGATACTTGTTTATTCATTTTCTGTTTTTAAACGATAATAATTATTATCATTCTTAAGAATGAATGGCTTTTCCGATGATTTGAAAGGAATTTCGAAAATCACACGACGTAAAATAGAGAAGAATACACAAAACAAAACAAAAAAAAAAAAAAACAACATAATAAAATGCAGAAATTCGTATGAAATTTAATGCAATAATTTTAGAATTTTGCAGTAGCATTATCAATTCAATAATTACAAAATAACACAATGCACATGTGCATGCGACAAAAATGAAAAAAAAAAAAAAAAAAAAAAAAGATTTAGTTTAGAACGAAGTACACTCATTGCTTCAAAACAAGAATACGAATGTGAAAAATGAAACACACAAAACACACACTCACACACACAGAGATAAATTATCCACATACATACAACAGAATAAACAACAAACCCACACTTGAATAATAAAATAAATTACAAGAAAAATAAAAAAAAGAATTAAAAAAAAAAAATTATATGAACATATTCTTAAATTAAAATAAAATTTAAAAGAATTTATTTTTTAGAAAATGTTAATGAGATGAAGAAAAAAAAATAACAAAAACATGAAGAAAACCAGATTAAAAAAAAAAAAAAAAAAAAAATAATAATAATAATAATAATAATATTAATAATAATAATCGTATTTCCTTTTGAGGAGAATTTTTGATTGGGCAATTTTGAAGAGAGAAAGAAAAAAACAATCCATTAAATCAACCGAATCAATCGATAAACACAAATGTACCGCAAGAAATGCAGCAAAGCTCACATCAAATCCAAAAGCAAAGCCATTTGGAACTGAAGGCATTGGCAGAAAGAGAGAGTGAGAGGGGGGGGGGGGGTGTGAAGAGAATAAAGTGTGCAGGAAATCGCTACAAAGAATACATTTCATCTCTCAATGGTATGCATTGCAGTAGAATGGCTACTACTGTGTTAAGCACATAAATGAAGTAAATAGTGTTTATCAAATTTAAAAACAAAAACAGATTGGCTATTAATGAAAATAAGAGAAGTGCATGTTTTTCAATTTTTAAAATTTTCATACAAAACCTTGTTGCTGATTCGAAAAATTTGTGTAATGTACTCGATGATATATAATTATCGAAATACAGATAAATTTCCACCATCCCGCCTCCTTATTCATCATGGCAATTATTGAAAAACATCAACTGCTCTTTTTTCATAAATAGTTCACCCAATAGATATACATATTATTATACATACAGACAAAACAAAACAAAACAAAAAAACAAAAAAACAAAAAAAAATAAAAATAAAATTAAAAATAAATTGTTATTGGCTGCTCAGTTTAGTGAGAACAGAACAAGTTTAACATGAAAATAGAGAGAAAACAAAACCAAACTCAAATGTTGTTTTCATTTTTATATTAGACATTTTCTTATCTAGAATAGCTTGGACTGGATTGATTGAGTGAAATGATTTTGGAAAATTTTTTGTGTCAATATGTTCTTTGTGTGACACAAACTGTTCTTCTTTGGTTTCGATGTGCTTTTGCTTATTTTCAATTTATTCAATGTGCATCCGGTCAAGGTGAGTAATATAATATCCACATGCAATTAATTGCTTGTAAATAATGGCATTGAACATAACATACTCTCATTTGATTGGAATTGATTTTTTTTTTTCACATTTTCTTAGAGAAAATCTTAGATCAAAAATCTTAATTTTAAAAAAGCTTTTTTATTTTGTTATCAAATCATGAAATTTCAACGGTTAGAGATAACTCAATTACATGGACGATTGTCAAAATGGATCCCTTCTCTGTCTAGTCTTGTCATTATATTTCACTCCCTTCTCCCCCCTCTCAACCAACATTCTCCCCACATTCTGGACACACCATTCAAATTGAATATCTTTCGATGCCATAGAAAATCTAATATTCATTGTAACAAATCCAAAAAAAAAAAAAAAAAAAAAAAAAAATGTAAATGTGACCAACATGTATTGTAACATGTTCATTTTCATGTGAAATAACAATGAAACATGTTGCTAGTTTTATGTTCGTTTAACGTGTTGCCATAACAGTGTGTTGTGAATAGCAACCAATGCGCGTCAGACGTTATCCGTTGAATGAAACGCGATTTGTGCTTTGGATACATTAAAATGAAAAGAGACAACAACAACAAAAAAAAAAAAAAAAGAAAAAAAAAATATATGTATATGAAGCAAATAAACAGATAGACGCAACCAAAATCACATAACATAACGAACACAATAATGATAATGTTGTTGTGTGTGCGCAACAGCACCACGCGCGCGTCAAAAACACATGCCTATCGCAACCGTATAGTTCGGTTGTTGACAGTTGTACTTCGTTAAAAGTATTATATAAACAAAATATAGAAGCTTGTCTCACACGAGATTGAATCTAATATGCGCGAAAATGGTATTATTTCACAACAGAGACATAATGAAGAAGAAAACAAATTGAGAACCAATAGATAGAGCAAAAGTAAGAGAGATAGAAATGAGAACAAAAAAAAAAAAAAAAAAAAAAAAATTAAAAGCATAAGACACGTGCTTGCTGTAAATATGACATCGTTGTGCGATTGAAGTGCAAGTCAATTTAAAATAAGTGCGAAAAACCATTTAAAATTGCACACAAAAAAAAAAAGAAATATATAGAACACAATCAATTCAATATTACAATGGGAATAAAACAACATATAACAATGGCATATAAATATAATTATTGAACATGATGCGGTAATCATTCATTATAATGATTTTGTTTTCAGAGAGGAGGCGCGCATATTAATAATATTTGTAATTGAAATATAACAAACAAATCGACAAGAGAAATAGAGAGAGAGAGAGAGAGAGAGAGAGAGAGAGAGAGAGAGAGATAAAAAAAATAAACCACAAACGTTCGTTGAATATATGCGGTAACAACAAATGCCATTTAGTCAACACATAATTGATACTACATAATATTCAATATGAAATATATTACACAGAGTAATAGGAAAAAAAAAGTGAGATAGAGAGAGTGAGAGAGAGAGGGACAGAGCAAAACGGTGATCACATATACCTGCCACCAGCTAATTGATGAAATAATATGCAAAATGAAATACAATTGTAATTCGTAATAGAACTGGAGAGACAATAGCATTACAGTGAATTCGCGCGCTCAATTATTCGATTATATGTTTGGCCGGGTCCATGCTCGCCAATCAACGCACTAGATAGATATACACATTTGATATACCTTTTGCTCTGTTTTGAAACGATAAAATATATGGCGGTATCAAACGTTAGAGAGTGAGAGAGAGAGCAAGCGAGAGGGAGATATATAATTGGGGAGAGAAGGAGAGAGAAGAAGAGAGAAGGAGAGAGAAGGAGAGAGGAGGAGAGCGAAGGAAAGAGAGAGATAGATAATGGGAGAGAGAGTGAGAGAGAGAGAGAGAGACGTAGAGAGAGGGAGAGAGATGGAGAGAGAGGGAGAGAGAAGGAGAGAGAGGGAGAGAGAAGAAAAGAGAGATAGATAATGGGAGAGACAGTAAGATAGAGAGACGGAGAGAGAGGTAGAGAGAAGGAGAGAGAGGGAGAGAGAAGGATAGAGGAAGAGAGAAGGAGAGAGAGAGAAAAGGGAAGAGAGAGAGAAGAGGAGAGAGGGAGATAGATAATGCTAGAGAGAAGGAAAGAGAGAGATAGAGAAAGAACGAAATGGGAGAGAAAGAGAACAAAGAATATCAAGCGTGTGAAAGCGAAACAGCAATAATAAGACGAAATCGTTATGTAATCTATTGAAATTTCAAGGTATCGTAACAATATATTGCAATGAATCCTCTCTTCATCATCGAAATACATTTACTCTCAATTTTTTGTTGTTGTTATTATTACAAAAAAAAGCAGCACATTAATGGCCTATGTTATGGATCTTCCGAATTTCATAATATCATACAACAGACGGTCTTAAGTAATAAGCGCTTTGATGGGACCCTTTCTTATGTCTCCAATAATGCACACCACTCAAATCAAATGTTTGCAATTATCTTTTCTTTTTTTTTTTTTGTACCTTCGTTTGTTTGTTTCACTGAATGTTTTCAATTAAAACAATTACGATGATATAGTGACATAATTCGGTTTCATATTCAATCACTTATACAATATATTCTCTCATTTATTCATTTTGATATTTTTGTTTGACATTCTGCGTAGTTTGCTTAAATAATGACAATAATATATTTTACCATTAGTTTTGTTTCTATTAGTTTACCTATTATCGATTATCCGAATTTATTGTAAACGAACCACGTGCACAGTGATTCACATTTTACCGATTCGTATAAGCTTTTATATGATCGTTCTATTTAAACAATAATATGTTGAATTTCGTATTAAATCATCATCATTTTCCAATATTGTTTGTATGGATGTTAAAAATGCCCTTCGAGAAATATAAATCAATAGCAATATTATCAATAACTGGAACAGTAGAAAATTTCCCAGAAATAACTGCGTTAATTTATTAGGAAAAATAAATAGGAAATTTCAAACTAAATTCACTCATAGAAATGAACTAATTCAGTGAATTTCCATTGATTAATTTTATGTAACATTAGTAGCGTTCGGAAAAATATCGTTATTACAGATTTTGTTTTTTTTTTTTTCGATGAGGGCAATTTTCCATTCAATGAGTAAATTTTCCTTGTTTCAATTTACATCTGTCGATAATTGCATACTAATGACAGCATATTGTATTGCGCTAAATTGAAAACATCCTTGCATTACGTAATAAAAGGCTTCGGTTTGCTGTTTAAGCCTCACGTTTTCATCATTATTCTTATTATATTGAATTAAATCGATATGGTATTCAAATTTCTATGAAATATTCGATAAACAATTCTTGGACGATTTTTTACAAATACATTTGTTACATGTCTAATTTGATTGCATTCGACTAATGGCTTCAGTATACAAAAACAGATATCCTCTAATGAAGCAATTACATTTCCGAATTCCTTTGAATTTATTTTATTATCAGCCAATTTACAACTGATTTCGAATGACAAACGTTATAATTTTAATTGCCAAATGTTGTCAGTAAAATTAATCACTCAAGATTCATTTAAATATAATTAGAAAATTAGCTTTGAGCCAATTAGTGAATATATATTTGTCTCTTATTCTCTGCATTTTTCTCTTGAAAAAATTAAGCATTTCTTACAATCATTTTGACCGTCGATGACCCTTAGAATTTATATCGTCTAGCCGCTTCATTATAAGTAAATGAACTATTGGTTCTTTGAGCAAGAACTCTTGGAATAAAATGAAAAGAGCAGAAAAATAAAGTGAACAAATGATTGAGAAATTGTGCAAAAAATTGAATACTTTGTAAGATGAACGAATTATGCACTCTTTTTTCTCTGTTTGCTCTTCTTAATTTGTAAACATTTATTTGAGTAATCAATAGATTAAGTAACAAATACACAATCGAATCGAAGAAACGCTGTGAACCGCACATGGAATTACGAAAAGGTTACGATGAAAAATATCACTGAACTGCTTTTGTACGGGTATGTGAATGTGCATGTGAATGTAAATTTGTATGTGTTTGATTCAGATCGATTGATTACTTTTTAAATATTACATTAGAATGCTTCTTCCGTAACGATTTGTTATTAGAAAATTATTGCATCTCAAAATACATGTACCACAAGCTATCATCATTATCTTTCTTTTTATATTTTCTCTCTCTCTCTATCTCTATCTCTCTCAATTTCTCTCTCTATCTATCTATCTATCTTTCTTTCTCTCTCTCTCTCTCTCTCTCTCTCTCTCTCTCTCTCTCTCTCTCTCTCAATGTCTCTCTATCTTAATCCCTTTCTTAATCTCACTCATCACAATGTGATGATGTTGAACAAATCAAGCCTAGAATCATATCAGTGGCAATAACTAAATTCGAAACTATTAAACGTATTTCATATTATATAAGAATTACATCCAGTCAATTTTGTTATATATTCACGATACACATTTCGCACGTAATATGCCACACACACATGATCAACACACTGATCAAATATAAAACAAATCATCAAGAGAACCACTCTATAGTGTGTCGCTTATATTGGGCGTGCGCGTGTGTACGGTACTTGCAGTGGATAGCGAAGAAGAGAGAGAGAGAGAGAGAGAGAGAGAGAGAGAGAGATCGTGTGAGAGAGAGGTTGCGCGCGTGCACTCACGATTGCGATTTTATATATGAGTTTGTAATGACGATTATGCTATAAAAATGTTGCAGAGCTTCGACTATATAAATAAACCGATCATTGTTAAATACACATAGAATTTCGAATGGCATATTCAATTGCCATACATATCGCATCCAATGAAAACTAACTCAATATGACTGAGAGAGAGACAAGGAAAGAGTGAGAAAGAGGAGAGAGAGAGAGAGAGAGAGAGAGAGAGAAAGAGTGAGAAAGAGTGAGAAAGAGTGAGAGAAAGTGAGAGAGAGAAAGAGAGAAAGGGACAAAGGCAGAAAAAGACATAGATAGAGAGAGTGAAATAGAAAAAGAAAATTAAAGCGACAAAAGAAGAGAGAAAAAGAGTCCCTCTCAACAAGAGTCATGAATTAAATGGCAATAATCAGTTACGATCATAATTCAAAAATTGCATCCACTATTCAGTTTCGTTGATTTCAGCTGTTATGCCGAAAATTATGCGATCACAATGAAGTGAATGAGGTCGGTCCTAAAATATGTTGTAACTGTATGATCTTTAATATTTCGTCAATTTTGATTACAACATTTAGCCGGAAAAAAAAAAACGAAACGTATTTGTTTCCTTACATAATAGATACAGTGAGTTCGAGCACATTGCAAACACGATGGAATCTTTGAATAAACTTTACCAGGTCATGGGCAATTTTTGTTGATTATCCATTTAATATATATAGCTTATGTGTGCGTATGCAAGCATGTGAATGCGTGTGCTTATAAATAGTTCCCCTTCTTTGGGCGCATTCTACATGTTTCATTGATTTACTCTGGTGCATCTTTTCACGCAATCCATATACAATGTAATTATTTAAATGGTCATTATTGTTGTTTTATTCTTACTGTCATTGATGAAAAAAAAGAAAAAAACAAAAAGTAATGGTGGAAAATGCATTGTATGCTTCTTATTTATGGGCCAATATCAAACTATAATTTACAATAGAAAAGAATTGTTCCAAATGTCACAACAAATTTCAAATCAAAATACACCAAAATTGCTAATATTTATCGCTTACAGTTTGTGTGTCGTTTGGTCGGATTTTAATGTTCGTATTGTTCGTCCCAAAAATTATGCAATATTGAATTGTACATTACGTGTACTCTATACTCTCCGATTAAGATTCATTTTTGTTTCGCTGTTCAACTACATAGATATGTGAGTGTGTGTTTGTGTGTATGCGTTGAATTTTTGTTCGGTTTTGGCGTTTTTTTTTTGTTTTTTTTTTTTTTTTTTTGAGGCCAGCCAACATTCATTTATATAAGCGAAAAAATCGTACTTTCGTATCGCGGAAAGTTGTGTAATTGAGTTAAAGCTCCAAAAATTGCAATCATATTGCACTGTATTAGTTAATATTTCTTGCGTAAACCAAGTTGATTCGTTTGCTTCATATTTTGGTTCAATTTGGTGTGCTTTCAGTTGCTCTTTTACTTGTTCTCTCTCTCTCTCACTCACACTTGATCTTTATTACAATCGCAATCGCAATCGCATACACATACACACAGAGACGCTTGAACTCAAACACACAAAGCTAGAATATTGGCAATTTGATGGCAATAAATGAGCCTTTGATTTCACTGGCTTTTTATTTGCTTTTTTTTTTTTTTACTTTTTTGGCTGCTCCGTGTGTTATTATTCAATGGATGGGCAGGCAAATGACGGTGTTCGCACTATAAACACAATTCGTAATGTGGGTCAAGTTCATTGTGCAACACCTTGAATAAGTGTTTCGTTAAAGGCTCATTTTTTTCTCGCTTATTTTGTTACATAGTACCCATGAGAAAGAAAGACGAGCGCCAACCGAAAGAAGAAAATGAAAAATTGAGATTTTTATTGGCGCTATGTTAGGCTATGCAGTTCACATAGAGATTAGATGTGTGCTCTTTTTTGTTTTGTGCAGAAAAAAAAAAGAAAACCTCATGAAAGTGATTGTTTTATATTATCTCAGTATTTTAATGGTGAGCAAATCAAATATAGCAAAAATGATTCGGCAATCAATTTTTACGTGATTTGAATTGCAAGAATATCTTTTACGAAATAATTTTTTTTTTTTTTTCCAAATGAAAGGAATAGATGAAGAAAACAGAACAAAAGACAAATTCACTAATTTTCATCAGAAACATTTTTGAAATCTAATATTCAATAATTCATAGTTTCGCAGTTCAAAGCATCGTGAGCATGAATGAATCCAGCAAAGCCAGCGAGAGAGATAAAAAGTGAGCGGAAGAGATAAATAGAGAAAACGAGCGAGAGAGAAAGGAAGCGAAGGAGAGAGAGAAAGAAAGAGAGAGATAGAGAGAGAAAGAAAGAGAGAGAAAGAGAGAGAGAGAAAGAGAGCGAAAGATAGAGAAAGAGAGAGAGAAAGAAAGAGAGAGAGAGAGAGAGAGAGAGAGAGAGAGAGAGGAAGAGAGAAAGAGAGAAAGAGAGAAAGAGAGAAAGAGAGAAAGAGAGAGAGAGAGAGAGAGAGAGAGAGAGAGAGAGAGAGAGAGAGAGAGAGAGAGAAAGAGAGAAAGAGAAAGAAAGAGAGACTGAGAGAGATAGCTAAAGAGACAAAGAAAGAAGAGCGAGACAGAGAACTAAAAGGCAAGAATATGGGCGTTAGTCAATCAATCAACATACGCAAAAAAGATAAAAAAAAAAATGTTTAGATAAATCTAATGAAAACTCATAGTAAATGTACATAAATTCCAAAAAATGTTGCAAAACTTCAGAAATATTTGTTATGTAAATCGATTTTTGTTGTTACGCTAGCACTACCATACACACACACATTCCAAAGCTATAATATATTGTCTTCGCAAATTCATATACCAAATGAAATGAGATTATGTGAATATTTCTGACACTGATTGTCTCTCACAAAATACGGCCAGACTATTTAATGTTGCTCCAATTTTTATGTGCATTCGACACAAAAAGAAAATACATGAAAACGAGCAAGAAATAAAAATGGGGAGATAAAAAAAAGTCTTGCAAAAATGTTTACATTTAATTTCAACATTGAGTGTGATTTAAAAGTATGTTTCAGTTTTTGAGGTGCACAAAAATCAGTCGTTTGTGCATTTAAATGCCATTTCGATGGGATATTTTGTCATTTTCTCTCTCTCTCTCTCTCTCTCTCTCTCACTCTCCTTCTCTCTTGTCATATCGAATGGCTCACCGTAGCACATTCACTGGCTTAGCCCCAATGGTTGCACACACTCACGCTAATAATGAATGAATTTAACTCAAGAACTTTTGGTGATTGTCAATAAGTTGATAAATGAAATGTTCAAAAGAATTAAATCACATAAAGCCGTTGGGAGTTATTACAAAATTACGAAAATCACATCGTCTTGTTTCCGAAAATTAAAAATAAAATCACAAAAAATAAGTATTGATCATACATAGGTGTCGAAATAACCGTTTACCGTAATGGATCTAGTTAAAAGTGATTGAATTCGACAATTAATCAATTTTTTGAAAGGAAACTTTCAACGCTGCACTTCAATTTTAAAATTAGAACGACAAAATTCCAATTTATAACCGGTTGTAGCAAAAATGATGTTGAAATATTCTCTATTTTCCTATTCGATTAATTTCCTTTATGTTTAGCGCGTTTCTATTTCTAGCCATGCAATTTTGTTTTCAATAAAACAAGAAAAAAACACACGGTTAGAGACAGACAGAGACAGACAGAGACAGACAGAGACAGACAGAGACAGACAGAGACAGACAGAGACAGACAGAGACAGACAGAGACAGACAGAGACAGACAGAGACAGACAGAGACAGACAAAGACAGACAAAGACAGACAAAGACAGACAAAGACAGACAAAGACAGACAAAGACAGACAAAGACAGACAAAGACAGACAAAGACAGACAAAGACAGACAAATTCAGACAGAGACAGAATAAGAGAGACAAGATATATATATCATGGCCAAATTGAGGCCGAAACAAGCTTATTCTAGAGGTCGATTTTTTGGCCTATCTTATCGAAAGCCGTAGACCGTACATAGGCCGGCCAATTGGAATTTCCAAAACTGATATCATCTATAATGTTTGTACTTTCAATATTATTTAGTTTGAAACAAAAGTTGTAGAATTTACTCTATTTTTTTTTTTTTTTTTTTTTTTGGACAATTGTGTGTGTCGATATCCTTATTTCGACCACTGTATAGAGAGATGTAGGGAGACAGGAAGAGTGAGAACGAAAAATGGGGGAAGAGAGAGAGAGAAAAAGTCGTAGGAAATAAAACATAACAAATGTAGCTTTATTTATGTATATACACATGTTGTGCATAAACATTGTCCGGGCGGTAGGTAGGCCGGTTTTTCATTTTTGCTAATTCATAGAAAAATTCCAACAAATTGTATGTTTTTGATTGAAACAATGGAGGGGCAAATGTGCTTTATGCAATTTGAGTCATGCAGTCACATAAAATATGAAAAAATAAAACTGTCGAGAAAAATAGTGTATGAGTAATCTTTTCATGGGTTTATGTGATTTTCTGATACGATTTATTTTTCCTCTCCTTTCAAGCTGCTTTGATTCAAACAAATGCGGTTCAATTCGATCAATTTTGATCGGCATGTGTTAATAGATATTTATGGAACAAATGGACAGGACAATAAAAAATTGCATTTGTTGAACTTTTATTATTTAATCTCTCTCACCCACAACTATATTGCAACACAGAATCATTTCGATCAGATCTCATTCGACACCGGTTTCGTTCATATCGAAATTGCAGCCACTGTGTAAATTTGTAAAAAATGATTTCTTATATACTTTGGTATGGAGTTCGACAGACAGTGTACCACGCACACATACACACACACACACACACACACACATTCACACAGTAGATTATGAGCAATGATTTCTCAATTGCACTATTGCTGAACGATGGGCATTTTATTGTGCCGTAAATATAGAACGTACATTATTTTCGTACACAAAGACTTCAGGCCATTCAGAAAGGTTATATAAACGTCTGCATTTAATTAAAAACTATGCACAAAACATACAATAAATATATTCAACTAGCATTGTCTCTTAACCTAAGCACAAATATGGTTTTGGCTTTAGCTTATATCTTTGTGACTGTAAACGATGGTATGCCAACCGAAATTGACAGAAATGAACAATGTCGAAAACAATAGACCAAAAAAAAAGATAAAAAAAACAACACAATAAAACATTATAAAATAATAAATAAATCTCTTCGATTGTATGACTTATTTATAATAACTTATTCGCCATTTTTGGGGCTCGTAATTTCCGTTGGTGGTGTCACATAATTACCATATATTTGCTCAACATATTATTTCTTTTTTCAGTCATTTTTTCTCTCTCTCTCTCTCTCTCTCTCTCTCTCTCTCTCTCTTCATTATTGCGCGATGCCAACATTTGCTTCTAATCGTTACTTTGGATTACATAATTTCTTCATATATTTGTTTTTGTTTTTGTATTTTTTTTTTTTTTTAACATTTGTATTTTATTTCTCTTCTCTTCTCTACTTCATCAACTACACATTGGTTCGTTCACTACCGCTTTTAGTTTCGATCAACTGATCACTTCGTACACATAACATTTAAACAGCTATGCGACTATTCTCATATTCAAGGTTAAAAACATACATGTATCGTTCCATATCATTTACTTTGGTTTCGTCGAGTAATTTTCTTGTTTTGTCTCTGTTCCTCTTTCTTTCAATTTTTTTTTCTTTCTACTCTATCTGGCGGTCTCTTTTGCACTCTTTTGCACTCTCAGTCATTTTGTATTTGTTGATTGTGTCAGATTGAGCGCCTCATTTACACAAAATGCATTTTTAACGCTGAATAAATTTCAGTTAATTTTTTTTTTTTACAAACATTATACATGCCTTGGATATATGCCTACGAGAAATATTTGCGAGACAGACAACAAGAAATACTGTATCTCACCTGAATGATGATTTCTTCAAGTTTAAACGAACTGATGATACACAGAAGAAAATAAAAAAAAAGAATTTATACACATCGATCGAATGGATGGATCTGATGCTTTGTGTCGAAATGTTTGCAAATGAATTTTGTTGCTTTTGGCATATGTTTATTTTGTATGGACTGTGATGATCAAATTTTACAAAAAAAAAAAAAAAATCAAAACAAAAATAAAGAGAGAATAACTTGAAAAACCAGCGTGAAAGAGTTTGTGGCTAAATGACCACCCAAAATCATTGGCAAAACAATTAAACGACGAATAGCATTCCAAAAAGGAGAAGAAAAAAAAAAATTAAATGAGATCAATGCCTTTATGAGTTAAAATGAATGACAGTGCCACTGAATTTAGGTCATTCGGTCAATTCAATTTTGATGGATGAGATGATATGTCAAACAAGAGAGGCAGACTGAAATGTATCTTTCATGATACAGTTTTTTTTAGGTGCTTTCGTGATGCATTTGGCATACACATATTTTCCACGGTCTCATTAAATTCCAATAACTTACCGTTCTCGAGCGGGCTTATTTTGACCTTCGTTTAAAATAGATAAAAAAATTTCCGGTATAAACATTTCATGCAACTGTAATAGTAATTACGGTATAAATATCATACAAGTTTGATTGGTTTTTTTTACTGTCTGCCTTCCTCTCTCTCTCTCTCTCTCTCTCTCTCTCTCTCTCTCTCTCTCTTCTTTCTTTCTTTCTTTCTTTCTTTCTTTCTTTCCTTCACTCTCTCGCCCTGAAAACAAGCGTTTAATTTATCGTCGATATGATCGCTGCTAATTGAAATTGGCAGGAAGTGGTGAAGTGGTTGGAAACAAAGGAAACTGTTTAATATTCAAAAATTTATCTAAAATGGAGATATTCAATGGAAATGAAGAGAGGATGTATAATGCTGTAATCGAAATGAAGAGAGGATGTTTCAAGAGAAGAGAAAAGATGAGAAGATAAGAAGTGGAAGGAGAGAGAGAGAGAGAGAGAGAGAGAGAGAGAGAGAGTGAGCGAAAAAGCCACAAAAACCGCATCAAATGATAGTTGAACAATCAATATTGAACTAAATATTCCGGATAATGTTAGTAAACAAAATGATTGAATTTATTGACTTAATATTGGTGCGGGTTCGGTTCATTATATATACATTAATATAATGTACAAAACGGTCAAAGAAACCCTACATTTACAAAATAAATGAAGCAAAGCACACCGAATTAGAGGGATAAAAACCAAAATAAAAACAAAAATAGAAGAAAAAGAAGATGATGAATAAGAAAAAGAAGGAGAATAGAATGGGCAACGTGAATCGGAAACGTATGTAGAGCACGAAAAAGTGATACAACGCAGTTGAACTTGCATCACAAATAACGAAAGCAAAAATAAATACACAACGAAAAAAAAAAAAAATAAAAATAAATAACGAAAATGAAGACAAAAATCACCGTAAATGCAGACGAAAACAGATATGTAAAAATCTCTGTTGCATTTATATCAATCATATTATAGAGCACGAATTCGCTTTAGCGTCGTTTAATACATGCAAAACAGTGATTCGATTTGCTAATATGTTGTTGTTTCAGTTTTGCGTAAACCGTTTGTTTTTTTTTTTTTTTTTTTTTTTTGTTTTTTTTTATTTCAGTTTTTAATTTTGTTTTTTTTTTTTTTCATTTTCTTTCCATAGATTCAACAAAATGAATGTGTATAGCAAACGAACTCGTGCTTGCCAAACCACATGGGCGATGTGCTATTCGAACCATGTAACATGAGCTTTGTGAGTTTTCCACCAAAACAATTCACAAATGTATGTTGGCCTTATGTGAGAATGAAATTGTGTATATTTTGTTACAAATGAAAAACAAAAAAAAACTATTGAATATCTCATGAAACGTGCAACACATAACCGTGTCATTCATCGCGCGCTGTCCATCAATTTTCAATGGGAAAAATGTATGTGTTTTGTTACGCGTTGCGCGTTTCAACAGCTTTGTCTCTCATATATTCTCGTGGAGAGAGAGTGTGTGTGTGTGTGTGTGTGTGTGCTGGCTGGCTACATTTTTCACTCTCTTGCTCTCATTCACCTTATGCAATTTGGCGCTGTATAAGCGGCAATGAGTCGTACGGCAACATGTTTTTTTTAAAACAAGACATCGTATGCGGCATGTGTATTTTATGACCGTAAGAAAGAGTGTATGTGCAACGTTTATATTGTTTGTGATATGAAATAGATAGAGACAGACTGACATACAAATGAAAGACTCAATGGAATTGAAAATGTTTCGTTTCATTTTTGGTATTATATATTTGTGTATTTGTGTATGTGTGTGTGTGTGTGTGTGTTTGTGTGTTTGTGTGTGAGAAACGTTGCATCGTTTATACACGATTCAATCATGTAGCACACATTATGGACTGTTGGCTTGTATAGCGTATGTAGACTGTCTTTCTTTCATACAAAAGTTTCGAGCGTAACGTGCGCTCAGACTAACAAACTGATTCACTTAAAGATTCATTTCGCTTGTAGACTGCAAACACGAATGAACACAAAATTTTTATTTGAAACCCCACAAGCGTTTCTTTCATTTGCTTCAGTTTGTTAGTTTTTTTTTTTTTTTTCAAATAGGTTTTTACAGTTTATTTTCTTATAGTTATACGAGATAAAACAAAGCGAAATAAAAACTAATGAAACCGAACTATTTTAAAGCTAAATTAATTATCAAATCATTTTTACCGGTATATTTTTCATTGATCGATCAATAAATCGTTTATTGTTAAAATTCATATTATTAAATAATAAATGCATTGTGCAATCAATTTTTCTATTCTAAAATCAAAAGATTCATGTATCTGATTTAATAGAATCTAAATGTGTATACATTTTTGACATTTTTTTTTTTTTGTTTGTTTTGTTTTAATTTTTTGAACTTTGTCGGTACTTTTTTCCTTTGTTTTGTGTATTGTACCATTTGCCGAATTATATGCACATGTGTATTAGAATTGTAAATAAAAAAAAAAATTGTGTATGTGTATTGTTGAAATTCTATGGAAATTTTATGAGTGATACAATTAAACGTCGACAACGACAACAAAGAAACAAAAAAAAAGAAAAAGAAAAGCAAAAGTGTCATACCATTTAAAAAAGGTAAACGAAACAGCTTGGAGCCAGACGCCCTAACTATTGCGTGTAAAAATTCATGTGAAAGTTCTCCCCAACGTTGTTAGAACAATTATAATGAAGTCATTCAATTGACAATTGAATGTGTAGAATGAAGAATGGAATTGAAAAACAAAAAAACGCAAATTAGAATCAAACAATTTTCATATTAAGCGGGAGAAAAATAGTGAAAACCGTTGATGATTTTTCACACGATGATATTGCAATAAAGACAGTGAGTAATTGAACTGATGGAGCAAGAATAATAGAGAATGAAAGAAAGAAAGAACTAATGAGTGAAAGAGAAAGAGAGATATTGAAAGAATGAGTCAGTGAGATAAAGTTCATGAGATAGATACGAATTGATTTGGAAAAAAAAAAAAACATTTTGTTTCTGTGAATTTCGTTAGATTTGGTCAATATTACGTGTGACTACGCCATACGTTACATAAGCATGTTATGTATGTATATCTAGAAAGAACGATAGAAGAGAGAAGTGTGTATACGGCATTCAGTGATTCATGTTTTTTTTTTTTTTATTCAAATTCTGCCTAATTTTTGAATTGTGTTTCGAACGCCTGATGGAAATGAACAATCATACAAAATCACAAAAGGAAATATTCATGAACGGAGCCCAAAATTTAAATAGATAAAGATGAAATTGGCGGCGATACAGTAATCAAAAAAAGGAAAAGAAGAAGAAGAAGCAGTAGAGAATGAACAACAACAGCAGTAACCAATGTAATTGTAACAAATATTGAATGAAGAAAAATTATTGAAAACGAAAAAAAAAAAACGTCGGCTTTCGCTCTCAAAACTAAGAAGGCAAAAAGAAAAAAAAAAAACTTAGAAATATTGTTGTGTGTCGCACCGTGTGCCGCCATATACATAGTTCTATAACAATTTGTGCACATTATGTGTTAAAACAAATCAAGAACAGTGCTTACGTGATACGAAACTTAAACGAAGACGAATGAGAAAATATCGCGACATTTATGTAATATAATAATTTTGTTTTTCGCTCTGTCTCTATCGATTCGAATTCGGTTTTATACAATACAACAACGGGCAAAGACAACGACAACGGCAACGGCAACGACGACGACAACGGCGGCGGCGGCGGCAGAAAAAGAGCGCGCCACACATACACACAAACAAAGAGAGCAAATCGGTCGAAAAGACGACAATAAAGAGACGGGCAACGCGGTACGCAACGTAATCACGTAATGATTGAACAACAGCTCGGTTCGGTTTTCATGAGAGAACACTGAGAATGCACTTAAAACCGATAGCTGGCGTCAGAATCCTGAACTGTAAACAAATGTAAAAGATTCTTTTTTAACGAAAAAAAAAGCAAAAAAAAAAAGAAAAAAAGAAAGAAGAAACGAAACGAAAATTGTGTAGAATCCAAACATCATTGAATGATGTAAGACATTAATTCACTTGTTCAAAAAAATTCAATGTGTTGCACAAGAACTGGTCAATTTGGTGGGGATTTAACAAATCATATTTCGACCGCGAAAATCTATACGAAAAACCTTCAAAATCACGGTTGGACGCATAATATTGTCTGATGATTGTGATCGACACAAACAACAGTGTATTGTGAACGAAAAGAAGAAGCGAAAAAAAAAAAACAATCAACCTCAAATCTCACTCTAATGAGCGAATGAACAATAAAAAAAAAAAAGAGGCGTAATTGCTAGACATTGTGTAAATATAACATTCGTTATTATATCGTTGATCAAAACGGTCGAAAATTAAATCAGTGCAGTGTACAAGAATATATTCCTTCATATGAAGGAAAAAAACAAAAAGAATGAATCCATGTGAACGATTACATAAAACAGAATAGACATTTTTGCCGAAAATTTTGTTTTGCATCGAAAAGCTTTCAAGTGTTAAATGTGTGTATTTCTGGGAAGTTTTTTCTTTATTATTTTGCCATCAAATCAAGAAGAGGACACAAAAGAAAAAAAAATTTTTTTTTTTTTCTCTTCATCAATCGTTCAATGAGAGAGTACGTTTTAATTGAAATTTGTTGAGAAAAAAAAAAAAAAAAATCAAAATCTTGTGGAATAAACCGTGTGTTGTTTATGTAACTACTTTTGGAACAAGCAACTTGTTGTATTGAGAACACAGAGTTAGAGAGCGGCAGTTACAGTAACATTAAAATCCGTTAAAGAGAATAGATACGTGTGTATATCGTATAAAACGATAGAGAGAACGCGCGTCGCTAACAAAGAGTAGTTGAGAGACAGGCACAAATATAGAAGATAGAAAGAGACAACGAGCAAAAGAGTAAAAAATTGTTCTGACTTTTGGAAGATATATAAACCATGTGTTATTTTTGTTGATTTGCTCGATTGGTCATGCAATAGCATTGAATCGTATGGAAATTGTTACGTATGACATACAAAAGACAGAATACATTGCATCTGTGTGTTGGAATTTTTTTTTGTTTACAACGATAATTTTTTGCTTTTTTTTTTTCTTCTTCAAGTTTGATTTTTGTGACGAAATTCGTTGAAAAAACCCGTAAAAAAATAAAAAATAAAAGAAAAAATCAATCAACGAAAAAAATTAAGAACTTGGCGGAACAGTTGAAAAATAATCAAAAAAACAAAAAAATAAACTGAACAAATCGCCTGATTTAAAAAGAAAAATGAGAAGAGAAAACAACAAAAGTTCAAAATAAAAAAAAAAAAAAAAAAAAAACAAAACACAAAAATTCTATATTGTGATGAGCTGTGAGAATTAGTTGTTGGTATTAGTGTTTATGTGGACGCGCGCTTTTAAATTGTTTTTTGTTTTTTCTTTTTCTTCTTCTCTTGTCTCTGTGTCGCTGTCTTGCAGTTGGGCACAGCCAACGTGAATGGTTACACAATCATCTGATATTTATGTAATATTTAAGCGGGTTTAGTGGTGAAAAAAAAAAGGAGAGAAACAACAAGAAAATCAGAGAAACAAATAGATTTTTGTATTACAGAGAAGCCACATTGTTTGATAATGGAACCGCATTAAATTTGAAAAAAGAAAAACAAGAAAATCCAAACTATTTGAAAAAAATTCGAATAAGAAGATAAAAAAAAAAAAAAAAAAACAAAAATAGAGAAGAAACAAACAGTCAGTGTTCTCAACTTGGCGGCAATTTTCCAGTTTTATGTGTGTGTGTAGATGAGCTTCAAGCTTAATGAACTGAATTGTTCGAGTGCACGATAAATGCTTAAAAATGAGCAAATAAACTGATACGAATATGTTTTATTCAGTTATTTGAATATCATTAAAATGTATTCAATTGAATAACATTTCATTTTTTTCTTTTTTTTTTTTTTCTTCTTTCAATTTGGCCAATTTCAAGGTGGTGAATTTATTTGTTTCATTAAATCACAATCATACGAATGAGCTCAATTCTATCAAATCAAATGTATGATCAAACCTATAAACGAAATAATAAAAGAAGAAGGAAGAAAAGGGACTAAAAACATTTCACATTTATATAACGATAGAAAAGAAGGAAATTTTTTTTTTTTTGTGTGAAATTTATATTGTTTTGCAAACCGGACACGCAAATTCGAAATTTAGGGTTGAAATTCCAAGTGAAAACACATACACACACACCGATCGTTGTTCATAATTAAGCGATACTTTGATGTGACGCAGTTTGTTAAGAAAATATTTATCAAAAAAAAAAAAAAAAAAAAAAAAAACGAAAACAAATCAAACAACAAAGCACATACACAAAGAATATACGAGAATATACAAGAAAATTAAATTGATTCAATGAGAACTGGGACGAATTCAGTGTATTAGCAACGTAAATGAGAAGAAATTTTTATTTTTTTTATTTGAAGTGGTTGAAGTGAATTTGTTTTTGTTGTGTGCGCATTTTCTTTAGTCAACGTAAATATTTCAATCAACAAACAACGCAAACGAAACAAAAGTAGCAACAAAAGAAGTAGAAGAAAACGAAAAAAAAAAAAAAAAAGAAAAAACGAAGAAGACATTGAAAACATGGCCAATAATATACATGAATTGGCCCAAGAAGCATTCGATAGCGGAAACTATCAATTGGCACTAGAGCTATTCGGGCATATTATTCAATTTTCCGATGAATATGCAACAACAGCCACGGTAAAATCGTTGATCTCAATTGACACGTACATTGGTTATGGTGATTCGTTAGCACGTTGCGGTCATATACGCGAAAGTTTTAATGTATTTGCATTTGTATGCAGTAAATTGGGATATTCGGTGCCTGTGCATAAGTTAAAACACTTGACAATTGGACTTTTGGAAAGTGTTACCTCATCATCGATATCGCCAGAAGCGCGTCAACGTCAATTATCTGAAACGCAGCTGCCACAAAAACATCTGCTGCATAAACAATATCAACATCAACAACAACATCAACAGCAGCAGCAGCAGCAACATCAACAGCACACGTTACCGTTAGCTCCTCTTGCGCAAAGTGATTCTAGTGAATGTGCCAAAATTGTATTATGTGAGTGCTCACAGCAAAGAACAAAACACATAATGCCACATGCGATAAATAATAAAAATCATAGTGAAAAAATTGATCATGAAATGAATATGAATCGAATGCAATTTGTTTACGATCATAAATCAATGACTCAGGAATATGAAAATGAAAATGATAATTGCAATAAACATTTCAATGCATGTACCATTGATGAATTAAATATAAATAAAAACAATGAAATGAAACGTCAAAATAAAAATAATAATAATAATAATAATTGCAGTAAAATGACAATGACACATAGTGGTAATTGTTATTGTAATACAGATTGTTCGGTATTTTTAGATACATCATCACGATGCAATAATACTAAAACAATAAATACAAATGTAAATGAATTGGATCCTTTATTATGTCCAATGTGTGCACATGTTCTACGATATCCGATAACAATGAATTGTGGACACACCTATTGCCGCGATTGTATTCACAATGAAACACAATGTCAAGTATGCGATAAACGGTTTCTTATTTACAGCGATACTTTGAAACAAGATGTACTAATTACACGTTTAGTTGAAAAGTGGTGGATGCCGCACATACAAGCTGAATCATTTAATGAAAAAACGCAAACATTACTTCGGCAAAATGCATTGGATGAAGCGTTAAAATCATGCAATGAAGCTCTTGAAAAATGTAAGTAAAAATTCAAAATATTGTAAGAAAAATGTAAGTAAAAATTCATTTTGTTAAAAATGCTAATGAAAGAAAAAATTGTGTGAATCATAAGTTCCAGCTGGGGTTGGGCCGAAAGACAAATGACTATAAATAACAGAAAATAGTATTTGTTCAAGTCTTGAAAACCACAAAAACAAAAGGAAATGCTTAATCATAATGTCTTTTCATTGAAATATGATTGCAACGCATTTGCATTTGTTGTCAATCGCATATGCATGCATGCAACAAAATATGTAAATTAGACTATAAGTTCCAAGTTCAGACTCACAATTTTTTTTTTCCGCACTATAAAGTGGTTTGCCACTGTCTGCTTGCTTTATCGATTATTTCTGCATTTGATTTTATTTTAAATTCATTTGAATTGTTTGATTTCATTTTATTTCAATTTACTTTGCTTTACATTGGCTTTGATATGGTTTTTGTAAATTGAATTTTATAACAAAAAAAAAATGTTGTCTACAATTTTTACGAGTTTTCATTATAAAATGTTCAAATTAAAAATTGTCCAAAAACCAAAATTAACCAAAAACAACAATTGCATAACACCACATGGCCAAACTACCAATAATAGTTCATATCCAATTAGTTAATTGTAAATAGGTAACAAACAGAACAGATGACTATATTTGGAAATTTTACAACAATGACATTTGCTAATCGTATGCTAAATATTTGTATTCTTGATTTACCTTTTCGTATAATTCCATATAAATTTATAGATTTGGCTTTGCACTAAACTGGCACAATTACATAAGTTGCATGGCAAAACATTTTTAAAATATAAAATGTGAAATGTACACGTGAATATGTAAGGACGCCTATTTTAACAAAACAACAAACGGCCCGAATTACCAAATGAAAAGAAAAAAATAATAATAATAAGGGGTAACATTTGAATATTTTATATTAACCGCACACAAATTAACAGTTATGCAGTAAAAATTGAAACAGTAAACGAAAAGAAAAACCAAAATTTAAACAACAATAACAAAATAAAAACGTATTACCACTTACTTACAGCCCAACAATTGGCCCATTTGAATGCAATTCACTTCCTTTCTGATGAATTCGCAAATGATATTTTACTTATAATGCAGTCATAAATGGGTCGAAGTTGAAAGTTTAGGAAGACCCATTCTAAAAGAAAGGGAAATAAAGAAAAATATTAATTAACAATTCAAGAGAAATAGGACGAGAGAGAGAGAGAGAGAGAGAGAGAGAGAGAGAGAGAGAGAGAGAGAGAGAGAGAGAGAGAGAGAGAGAATGAGAGAATGAGAGACTGAGAGAGAAAGAGAGAGAAAGAGAATGAGAGAGTGAGAGAGATAGAGAGAGAGAGAGAGAGAGAGAGAGAGAGAGAGAGAGAGAGAGAGAGAGAGAGAGAAAGAGCTAAAGATAGAAAAAAACGAGTTTGTTTATAAAATTGTGTCTTAAATGTTTCAAATTGCCCGAAATTTGCATATTTTCATCTTGTCATAAATAAATTACGGTAACAATTGAACATGCTACAAAATTCAAGAAAGAGAAAACCAAATGGTTTCATTGAAAATATTACCGTCATCATAAAGTATTTTCATGAAAATCATTATCTCACTTGACTTAATTGAAATCAACTCAAAGTGAGAAATAGAAAATGAAAGCGAATGTAAAGTGTATCATGATTTGATATCAGTTTGTGCAATCCATGCGCATTATGTGTGTTTTAAATCTAATTAACATTGAGTATTTCATTGTTCAAAAAATGATAAACGATTTAGTTGTGGACAATTATATAATAAAATATATATATTTTCCCTTTTTTTTTTCATTTTGTTTCATTTTATTTTCGGTAATACATTTCTATCTATCGGTATTGACTTGGATTGCGCTATTTTGTCTTTCTCATTCTCTCTCTCTTTCTTTCTTTCTCTCTCTCTCTATCTTTCTTTCTTTCTTTTTTGGTACATAACTCATGAACAAATACAATAACCATAAGCAACAACGATCGCAAAATGTGGAGAAGAAAAAAAAAAAAAAAAATCTCACAAAATAATCACAATAATGTAAATATCTGATCTCGTCATCACTTAGAGGTATATGGCATAAATGGTATACATATAGTTGTCGATCGGCTTGTGGCACTTCAAAAAATAGTATATTACACAATTTGCTTAAATCTCATTGTATAATATTGATCGTTTTATTCGTGTGTATTGCAAAAAGCGGTGAGAGAAAGATTAATTGAAAAAGAGATAGAAAGAGATAGATAGAGAGAGAGAGACAGGCAGTTAAAGAGACAGATTGGGCTATAGAAACAGTGAAAGAGCAAACAAAAAAAAAAAGAGAGTGCGAGTGAGAGACAATGAAATTGAATCAAATGCAAGTTCATTGTGTAGATTTGGCAGTACCAAATCCAAAATATTTGACTTGATTATACGTGACTTTGCTTTCATCATCATCGTCATCATCATTTAATTTGATTTTTGTTGTTGTATTTAACTTATTTGATGTTGTTGAGTGTGTTCACCATTTCATTGTTGCGTTGCTTTGCTCAATATTTTTCCTCGTTTTTTTTTTTTTAAATCGTACATCACATTTGAGATTGGGTGCCATATAGCCGTATATAAAATGACAAATATTGCATAATTTCACCATGCTTCTTTCTTCTCGTCAAAAAAAAAAAAAAAAAAAAAAAAATAGCAAAAATGAAAAATAAAATAAAATAAAACGTCCAACGTAATGATGGACATGATCTACGTTGGTCTACCGTTCTGTATTTGATTTTACTCGTGTTTCAATTTATTTTTCCTATTAAATTATGCTTTCGATACGTTTTTATTCATTTCAAAATCATTATTCACAATCCAGTGCGCAATGTACTAATGACAATTTGCTCATAGAATTAAAAGCACAGCATGTGTTTGTCTTAATGACTTTATTTTTCAATTTTTAATTTTCGATTTTTTTCTTTTCTTTTTTTGTAAAATATGTGCTCTATGATGATTTTTTCAATACTTTGCATACCATTTTTGCCTGCAAAACAGAATAATAACAACAACAACACAAATTAATGCAAAAACACAAACACACATTTGTTGAATAAAAAGCTGAAATTGAATTAGCAAATATCTTTTATCGCACCTCGTATCTCAATTTTAGTTCAAATTTAAATGCAATTCAACAAAGCAACAAATATGACGCACATACCGACACACAATCCAAATGCTTAATGGCTTTAAAGGTGTATAATTTAAAACCGAACGTAAACAATTGATGATACTCATGCTACAAAAATTAAGTCGCATTTAAATCAGCAAAAGTTCAAAGGAAATACGCTTTTCACAAAAAAAAAAAATTTTTATTCATATGCATATGCACAAGCACAAACACATATTCATCATGATTCGTTGACGCTTTTGCAGCAATTGAGATAGATAGTGAGGGAGAGAGAGAGAGCGAGAGAGAGAGAGAGAGAGAGAGAGAGAGAGAGAGAGAGAGAGAGAGAGAGAGAGAGAGAGAGAGAGAGGGAGAGAGAACGAGAGAACGAGAGAAAGAGAGTGTGAGAGAGAGAGTGAGCGAGAGAGAGTGAGCGAGAGAGAGTGAGCGAGAGAGAGTGAGCGAGAGAGAGTGAGCGAGAGAGAGTGAGCGAGAGAGTGTGAGCGAGAGAGAGTGAGCGAGAGAGAGTGAGCGAGAGAGTGTGAGCGAGAGAGAGTGAGCGAGAGAGAGTGAGCGAGAGAGAGTGAGCGAGAGAGAGAGATAAAGAGGCAGAGAGAGAGTAAGGAAGAGAGAGAGAATGAGAGAGAGAGAGTGAGAGAGAGTAAGGAAGAGAAAGAGAGTGAGAGAGAGAAAGAGAGCAAGGGTGAAAGAGAGAAAATGAGTAAGAGATAGAAATAAGTAGCCAAAGAGGGACACTATCTATCATTTTTATAGAAGTGTTTACAGTTGTTGGTAAAATTAATTTCATGCGCTTTCGTCATTTAAAAAAAATGTGCAAGTGCTTTGCTGCAATGTATCATTCGTCGTAGATTATATATACAAAAAGAACATTTATATTTCTTTTAGCGACCGTAAGTGTTTCGACACGAATGCTATAAATCAAACATTGCAATATACACATTGTGTGTGTGTGTGTGTGTGTGTGTGTGTGTGTGTGTGTGTGTGTATATTGGCGTAGTATGGTGCGACTGCGTTCATGTTCTTTTAGTATAGAGAATTCTAACTGTATTTACGAAGCGGTAAAACGCAACGCGTTTTTTTTTTATTTTTCATCATTACTCAAACGGTTCGTTCGTAACTCCAAATGTTGCAATGTTCGATACTAAGTGTGTTAATGCATTTTGGAAATCGTTTTTTTTTTCTGCTGCGTCTCTTTGATTTTTCTTTTTTTTTTTTTTTTTTTTATTTATGAGTTTTTTGTACATATTTTATGGTGAACGTATGAGGTATGTTTGGTCGTATGTCCGCATTTTTAATATACTTTAGGCTTGAAGCATGAATTTATTCTTTAGTTTGCGCCTTTTACTGGTGTAATTATCATGCGCGCTCCTTTAGCTCTTTTGCAACAAGTTTATGCAAAGTTGTAAAATATGATTTTATGCATTCGACTGGTGAGTGTATGTGTGTATTTGTAAAACATTTATGGTTATTGTTTTATGCCATTTATACATATTGATCTTTTGGCAATTTTTAAGTTCACAAATCACCGCTCATACAGGCCATTTCAGTAAAATCGTTAAACGAATGAGCTTTGGTCAATCAATATTGATTGCATAGTTTTATTCCCACTCGCGCTCAAATACCAATACATTTTTTATAAATCGACACACATAAACATAAAATCAATAGAGTGCAAAATATCAGAATGGCTACTGTAAATTGATCTAGAATTTTTACGATTCAGTTGCGCGTTCCTTTATTATCTGATATGCGACATGCTATTTTCATCGTTTTTGTATAATTTTCATATTTTCATGCCGGCCAAACCATTTTTTGCTATTTACTCAATGACACATATTCAACCGCAACATGCTAAAATTATCAATGAAGTCACGATATATTTCTTTTTTTTTTTTTTTTTCACTCATTTTCCGCATAAATGTTCTAATTTATTAACAACAAATTACATTACCGCAATTTTTGCATTTTCTTCCGTCAAGGCTTTTGTGAAAACAAAATTTTATATTGAAATTTCAATAGAAAAAGTGGAATAGAATGAATGAGAAATAGAAGGAGAAAGAGACAAACAGAGAGAGAGTGTGAGAGAAAGAGAGAGAGAGAGAGAGAGAGGAAGAAGCAAAGGAAAAAATGGAAAAGAAAGAGAGAAAGAGAGAGAGAGAGAGAGAGAGGAAGAAGTAAAGGAAAAAATGGAAAAGAAAGAGAGAGAGAAAGCGAGAGAAAAAGAAAGAGAAAGAGAGAAAAATAGACAGACAAAAGAAAGAGAGAGTGAGAGAGAGACAGAGAGAGAGAGACAGAGAGAGAGAGAGAGAGAGAGAGAGAGAGAGAGAGAGCGGAATAAACAAACAACCAAATTAAATATTTTTCTACGCCTCTTAAACATTCAACATTGATATAAAGTACGACTAATCGTTACGATATCCAACGTCTATACAAATGTTGCTATACAGTACAATATGTCGCCAGTTCAAATCCAAATATATCGTAACTATGCATGCATAATCATAGTCACGAAATAAATTAGTTATTTTAAATAGAAGCACAATTTGAATAATTACCAGATTTGGGGGTGATAAAATGATATTAAATTAATGAAATACACAACACAGCAACAATTAATGCATACAAAAGCATACAAATTAACGACGTATGGTGACATTTTATTTTTGCCAAATGTTGATAAAGAATATTATATCATATTTACGCAAAATTAATTTGGATTTTTGTTTCGAATCATTGAAATGATGAGAGATAGAGTGAGAAAGATCAAGAGTTTGTGCGACAAATGGTGAGAAATCTATTGAAAATGATACAGAGCAAGAGATAAAAGAAAAAATTTAGAGCAAAAATTTGATAGAAATTCAACACTCCGTCGATTTGTGTTATAATTCAAAAAATAATATTCGCAGACGGGAAATGTTAGCGATGAAATTCTAAAAAATGATTCATTAATTCATTAATATGTCCAATATGTATATTAAACCGGTAATCAACAAGAAAGCAAAAAAATTTAATGCATATTCTAAACGATCACATCAAAACGAATCAAAACAAACATCACTGTCTCTATGATCTCAGACGCTTCGATCATTTAAATAAAATGAAGCAAAACAAAACAAAACAAGACAAAGACAAAACAAAGAGCTAGCTCGAAGCTCACAACGTGATCTTTCTTTAATTTTTTTTTTTGTTTTTTTTTTTTTTTTCTTTTTATTACGAAATTTTTTCGAGGCAAAAGCGTGTGGTAAAAGTCGCGGCTGTGCAGCTAAATTGACGGTAGCATATATTTGATTTAGTTGCTTGATGTATTTGGTTGTTGGTGTTTCAGTTTTTGTTGCGAATTTCACGTAAGTTTAACCAGCTGCTGTGAATCGAAATCCATAGGCGACTCCTGCCTAGAGTACACAAACATTATGACTAAATGGTTTTTATTTTTCTGTTTCAAATAGATTGCAATTTGGTGTACAATTGCGCGGCAGCTTCGTCATTTTGGATTCATTGCAACTTGCTGTAAAACATTTGAATTAAAGAAGAAGAAAGAAAACAACAACAAAAACAACACCAAACTCGATTATAACGCAATAATATATTTATGTAGTACATAAGCCAGAGCATAATAATGATCTGTCTTGAATTTCAAATGAGCTTAAGCTCATATTCTCTGTCGATCGATTTCTCGGTACATTAGTCAGATTTTGGTTTTTTCACTTTTTTGAGCTAACGAAATTTCAATTTTTACACCGAACATTTCAATTTTTTGGTTTTTGTTTTGTTTTATTCCATTTCAATGTATACATTTGCTTAGACCGCGTTTATATCCGAAAAGTAGTTTGAATGTGCTATTTTGTAATTTTCACTCTGCAAACACATATAGTTCGCTAGGAAATATTTTTGAATATATTCCATTTGAGACTTTCTTCTATCGGTCTCCTTTTGAAAGCATCGCCCTATTTTCAAACATTCCTCTTTTTACACTTTCTCCTTTCTTCATTATACTGGCAAAGATCTATTTCTCTCTCTCTCTCTCTCTCTCTCTCTCTCTCTCTCTCTCTCTCTCTCTCTCTCTCTCTCTCTCTCTCTCTCTCTCTCTCTCTCTCTCTCTCTCTCTCTCTCTCTCTCTCTCTCTCTCTCTCTCTCTCTCTATCTCTCTCTCTCTCACTCTACCTCGATCAAAGAGGAAGAATAAAAGAGAGATAGATAGCTATCTAGATGAAAAGAGAAACAAGAATTAAAAAAGGCGAGATAATTCCGCTTTCTTCTTCACACAATATTGTGTGCTTTATGAAATATCAGCATGTAAGCTGGAATGCGCAAAAATTGCCCAAAAAAAATGGAAACAAATGACTTATTCGAAAAAAATGGATTTTGTTGAAATTACTTGTTGGTATCGACAGCCGACGAAAAAAGATGTCGAAAAATGCTTTGATTTGAAATCGATGTGGATGTTGATGTTGAAAGTGTGTTTGTTAAAAATATAGTCAATATATTGTGTGGAAAAACAAAATGTATCGAATCAAATATTGTGTGAAATATATCGAAAAGTCCGAATTCTGCATTGACGGCAGCGCAATAAAACGTCCAAATAAATTGAATGATTGAGTGCTATGCATGTTAGTTTTACAAAGCCAAACTATATGTAATTTTAAGAATTATTTATGGATAAATCACATTACGAACTAAAAAAATTGTTTGATGCAAAATGAAATGAAAAACTGAAGTGCATACAGAGAGAAAAGACAGAGGGAGAGATACACTGATCATTTCATAATTGTATTTCGTGATAGTTTTCTTTTCAACGCCGCCGCCACCGCCATTTGCTCTTCTCTTGCCTTTCTTTATTGCTGTACAATTCGTAGGCATACACAAGACAGGCAATTTTTCGTTCGATATGTTTCTTTTCTATATGAGATAACGCAACTGATTCAATCTTTTGTGGGTCTTTTGTTATGAAACCGAAAATCGGTTAACGAATTCAAGAACTAGATGGCAAATGGGAGGGATTCAATTAAGTAATAGTTGATGGTTGTGTATACACACCACATATTCCATTTTGTCTCGTTGTTTTTTTTTTTTCATTTTGAGAGTTAATGCGGTTAAAAGGCACAAACACACACACACACACACACACACATGCTCATTACATACGAAACGACCACAGAGACATATAGCGCCAATCTATAAATATCATATTTGATTCTCCATAAATTCA
>JAQOWM010000568.1:2840000-2847500 GCA_029041755.1 Resseliella maxima
AAAACAAAAAAAAAAACAAAAAAAAAAACAAAAAAATACACACAATTCTAAAGATTTCACTGCATTTCAATTCAATTGAATCAATTGTAATATAGATCGTGTAAGCATTTTCAATGATGTTTTTCTCTCTCTCTCTCTCTTGTTTTCAAAAATCCACAGAAACTCCATCATCATTGCTTGATGTGCAGCCAGCATTGATAGATTTATCCGATTTTGATTGTGTATTATGCTATCGAACGCTATGGAAGCCGGTAGTAACACCTTGTGGTCACACATATTGTATGGTAAGTTCATTTCATTTTGATTTTCTATCATTAAAACGAAATCAGTATTCACATCATCATGGCTCTATAGTTTATATAGTGTGTGCTTTTGGTTACGATTGATCTTGCACGTAATCTATAAACACAGATATAAATAGCATGTGTGAACGTGATTTAGAACAGCAAACTGCGTTTTGAATTTTGTACTCTATGGAAATTAATTTGATTTGACATTCATTCTATTTTTTTCTTCTTTTTCTTTTTCTTTTTCTCTCTAACGTTTCTCGTTTTTTTTTTTTTTTTTTTTTGTCTTTTAATTGAAATTGTTGGCACGGGTTATAGGTATGCCTCGATCGTTGTTTGGATTATTCATCATGTTGTCCATTATGTAAAACATCATTGGTGGAAGATTATTCAATGAATCGTAATAATAATTCAATACGTAATAGTACATCATCAACAGGGACCAATTGTAATTTAGCATCATATGCATCATCAAAAAAGACCGTAACACGTTTTATTGAATTGGCAATGCAACGATTTATTCCATTAGCATATCGTAAACGTCAATTGCAAGAAATTGAAAAAGAACCATCGGTGCCAGTATTTATTTGTACAACTGCCTATCCAAATGTTCCATGTCCATTGTATGTATATGAGCCAAGGCATCGTTTAATGATACGACGTGTTATTGAAAGTGGCCAACGACAATTTGGTATTGTTCAACCGCATCCAAATGGTGGCTATTCCGATTTTGGTACAATTTTAAATATACAAGATTGTGTATTACTTGGTAATGGTTGTTCCATTCTTAGTACAATTGGTTATAAACGTTTTCGTGTTATTGAACGTAATGAAAAAGATGGTTATGATACGGCTAAAGTTGAATATATTTGTGATGAAGCAATTAGCGAAGAACGTTTAAATGTTGTTAAATTAATTAATGAAACTATTTATAAAAAAGCCATTGATTGGTATAATAGTTTACCATCGCATATTCATACTGAAATTCATAAAAGTTTCGGTTCAATGCCAAGAAATGAAAAGAATTTGGAATCAATAACGGATGGTCCATCATGGGCTTGGTATATTATCGCATTATTACCACTTAATCAAAATCTTAAGGTAAGCAATTAAACTGTTTTTTTATTTGTCTCTTTATTTTCTGTTATTTTACGATTTTTTTGTTTTTTTCGTTTTTTTTTTTTCTTTTTTTTTCAATATTTTCACAAATGTCAATAGGTGGAAATATTAGCAACAACCGATTTAGAAAAACGTTTACGGGCCATTGATAAAACATTAGAATATGTTGCAGCTCAACAGCGACGTTCTGTTTGCGTTGTATCTTGTGAAGGATTACAAACATGTCAAACGGTTGATTGTTGTATGCGTGCTACCTCATCAAATCAATTAAATGATGGGCTACAATCGAATGCAACACAAAGTCAAGTTACCAATTTTTTATTATAACAAAATGATAAAAATAATTCAAATGTATTGAATGCTGCTTTTCGAAATTATTGCGAAATGAAAATAATACACACAAACAACAGCAAAAACAACAAAAACATCAAAATCATCAAAATCGCAACAATTTATCCTTTTAGACGTAATGCATTTCTTATTGATATTGAAAATAATGTTTATTTGTGTTTATCAATGTATTTCACATAAAATACCATAGGCAAATAATAATTGTAGTATAATAATAGTTAACGTTATACATTTGCTCTCCAAATAATCACATTTCTTTGTTGTTGTTTTTTTTTTTTTTTACTTTCATTCTCTGTCGTCGTCGTCATTTTCACGGTTTCAAAAAGCTGAATGTGAATTTAACTGAATTTGAATTTAATCGAATGATCGTATGAACTTAAAAGAATGTCTTATAAATTTATCAAAGTAGAATTGAAATTGAAGTAACTTGATTTCAATGTAAATTAGTTTATTGTCGATGTGTATATACGACCGAACGAGAAAAAAAAAAATATGAAAACTGATATATTGATGAAATTTTACCTAAGACAATCATTCCAATCCTTAGCCCTTCAAATGAAATAAACAAACAAGAAAAAGAAAAATCATTTTATTTAAAGCCTTTCAAACCGATATGCATATTACGTAACCAAACTCGGGAAATTCACACTCTCAATGTTTAAAACGATACATAAAAAAAGGCATAATTATTTCTAATTATTATGGAAAGCATTATTTTTATACGAAAAAAAAAAATAAAAATAAATAAAAATTATTAGACAAATCGAAATGAACTGAAATGTAAAACACGTGTTGCATCAAAGCAAAAATGAATTGTTTTTCCACATTGATTCGAAAGACCAGTTCGAAAGAGTTAAACATTTTGAGAAAATTTAACTAAATTCAATGGAATTTTCGGGTCTTTTATTCAATATCCAGCATTGTCTGCTGATTGCGGTTTCCTTATCACATAAAAACCAAAAGAAATTTAACTCTAGTATTTTTGTTTCCAATTTAATATACACAAACGACAGAAAAAAAAAATCACTCGTAATGTAGGTGTTGAACAAAAACACACAAAAAAAAAAAAAAAAAAAAGAAAAAAATACAATTTTCATCCCATTCTACCAATTTAAAGTAATCCATTTATGTTCTATCAGTCAACCAAATTCTTCCTTGATATTTCATCATATTGAAATTCAAACAAAACTAAATGAAATTTGAAAATTGAATATTTGACAAATGAAAAAAAAAGAAAAAAACCAAACAAAGATGAAAAAAAATTAATGGTAACAAGAACGAGAAATCATATACACCTCGAACTTTATTTAGTTAGCTACATCAATGTCTGTTTGTTAAGTAATATATATCCTAAATTAAGTAAATAATAATAATAAAAAAAAAACAACTAAAAGAATAAGAAACAAACAGAAATATAAGAAACAAAATGTACCATTTGTAAACTGTAGCTTAACTCTTCAAAACACACACAACACACACACACACAGTAATTATACATTTTAGTTGATAAACTGAGAGTAAAACAATTAGAACGTTACTAGTAATAATTTAATTGTATATGAATTGAATGTGATACAAATAGCAAGCAAAAACAAAGTAGTGAAAACGATTTCATGTTTTTTTTTTTTTTTTTCTTTTGTTGATCGCATTGCGATACCATTTTTTTTCGGGGAACAATTATTTCAAATACCGTTAAACACAATGAAATCGTGAAAAATGATTTAAAATAATGAAATAACTTTTTTTTACTGAAAATATTCATTGAACGTTTAGAAATGTAGGTAGAAAATAAATGTGTTTCCATTTGTCATTGTTTTAATTTATAACAAAAAAAGGAAAAAAAGTATTTGAAAGTTATGTTTTTTTTTTGTCTATTGGAATTTGGTGCAAATTGGCGCCCAAGAATGTTTTTTGATTTTTTTTTTTTTTTTGTTTTTTTTTTATCATTTTTATATATCGGTCAATTAAATGCTTCTATATGCGGATCTCATGATAAAAATAAAACCTTCATTTCTTTTACATCAATGTTTAAGTATAGATCAAAGTAAATGAAAAAGCTCAACAAAGAATATTCGTAGAATTAATTGTTTTTCACATTATTTTTTTTTTTTTTATTTTCTTGATTTTATAAATTCTGTTTGAAGAGAAATATATTAAAGAAAACTGGCTTCGAAGCTCGAGATTTATTAATTCACATTTTCTTTTACATTTTGAGATTTTTTTTGTTTTTTTTTTTTTGCTCTTTTGTCATAAACTTGAAATAAAAATGAAAATTGTTCCAAAATACCTCTATAATTAAAAGAAATGTATCGAGTTTTGTGAGTTTATCTTAATTCTACCATGTCGATGACACAGTTTTGCCTAGCTGATGATCATCAACTTATATATATTTATTGTTGTTGAGCAGAATATGAAACGATTCTTCTTCTCTTTTTTTTTTTTTTTTTTCTTTTTGCTACAATTCATAATGATATTACTGTTATTTATATAAGATTTCTCTTCTTTTATCTCTCTTAATATCACACTTTTTTAATAGTTTGCATCTATATCTATAATTTTCCTAATAAAAAACCAAATCGGTATACAATTTAAAAAAAAAAAAGTTTTTTTTTCTTCAACTAAAGTGATGGTAAAAATATAAGGTAAAACAAGGTAAGTTCAAAATGAAAGTATATTTTTACTTTCTAAAATGAAAAGAACATTTTTTTTTTCTCGAAATTCTCTTATTCTCTTGTTCCAAAGAATATTAAATGATTTTACGATGACATTCGTATTTTTTCCATCATCTTTCCGATTAATCAAATGTCAAGCAAATCGGAAAATTTCATAAATTTCCATTGAGAGCGATTTGTAGTTTGATTAATTTTCATTAAGAGCGATTTCTAATTGGTTGAACTGAAAAATTTGAAAAATTTCATAATTAGAATGCATCGAGTGATTCATTTTTTTTTAAATTTGATAATGTTTCATTGTTGAAGATCGATCCCTATGATTTTTTAGCATTGAATTTTTAACTTAAAAAATGTTCTAAAATGGAAGTTGCAAAAAAAGGTCTTCAAGTTTGGAAAGCAAAACCCCGGCAATTTGGAAAAAAAAAAATTTGGAATTTTTTTTTCTTAAAATTCGAATTTTCGCTCAATCAAAGAGCTAACTTAACTTATTTCTTATAATTTGAATACTGGTGCATATGCATGTTTTCTGCTAGGTGAATATATCAAATCAGATGTGTTGCAGATATTGCAGATAGTTTGGATTTGCAGCGGATATTCTTCGTGATCATAGAGTGAATATCCGCGCTATCTGCTAAAAATCCGCAAATATTCATAGGCAACACTAAATATTTGATGTTTTAGTGCTAGAAAATTTGAGCAGATTTTTTGCAGATTTCTACGGATATTTATTCGATAAATTCCCCTAGGTTTTCTGATCATTTAGCATTTCAGTAGAAAAACTCATTAAAAAAATTCAATCAAAAGTTTAGAAAAAAAACTACTCACCTATTTCTTATAAACTCTAAATTTGGTTTAAATCGGGAAAAGTATGAGAAGAATGTAATTGAAATGCAAAAAAATAATAATTTAAAAAAAGAACAAATTTTCCAGCTAAACTTCATTTATTCATAATGTTATCAGTTTAAAGAATAAAGTCTTCATTCTCTGTTGAATATATGCCATTTGGATGATTTCATTTTAGATGTTTTGTTTTTTTTTTTTTTTTGTAAAAGTGTTCTAATTCATTATTACTTAAACCTAGATTTAGGCAATACCATTGTTCTATTTTTTGTGCAACATTCGGTTTGTTTACATTAAAAAATGTATCTGTCTACCAAACGGAGAATCACTTGCAAAATGAAATGCACTAAATTTGAGCTAGACTGCAATATTTCTTATCGAAATAATTGTAGAGAAATAAAATTAAAAATAAAAACAACGAAGTATGTTGAAAAGAAATAGAGATTACACGTCAATCGATATACAATTTTCATCGTTCAATTAGTAAAAAAACATACAATCGCAATTTATGTCACATACATATATATACATATGTGTGTATCTGTGGGAAAAAATGCGATTTCATTAAGAATGAAACCTTGACGTCGATCAACCTATGTCACGGAAATAAAATTGTGAAAAAAAAAAAAATGAAACCTCAATAATAGTGACCTTCAAAGGCAAGTCATTCTTTCGTTTTCGAGTACATTGTATGCGTGTAGGGACGGTCGTTTTAAAATAAAATTGAAACTAAAATCGATGGAATTTTTATGGTAGACTAATTCATTTCCATAGAAAAAACAAAACAAAAAAAAGAACAAAATGATAAAAAAATCGATGATTGTGTTTGCATGGATTCTATTTATTCACTAGCCGATGTGAATTTAATCGAACCAATTGTGCTGCTTATACTAGCTGGTGTGACTGGTGACATGCTCGCTGCGCTTGTGTCATCAAAATTAATCATCGTTGATTTCGAACTATGATATTCTTGTGAACTATGAACTTGCGGCAATTGTTCAATTGTATTTAATTTATTCAATGTAATCGTGGTATTTGATGATGGCATTTCATTTTGATGACAAATTGATTGATTACCTTGTTCCATATTTGTTTCCATATATGTTTGTTGTTCATTATTATTAATAATTGTTGAATTTTCCATTAATCGTAATACAGTTCGATGATTGCCCATTTTATCAATTGGATGTCGATTTACATATTGTGATTCCATTTGTGTTGAACTAACTACCGGTAACATTCCACGTTGCGCTAAATGTAATTGCTCTGAAACAAGTTGTAATTCTTCTTGTTGTTTCATTATCAATTGTTGTAATTCTTCATGTTTGCGCTGTAATTGATTTTGAATATGCGATTGGGTCGAGGTAATTATGGCATCACGATGTAACATTTCTGGTACTGGTTGCAATTGTGGTACTACTGGCGATGGTAGACCTAATGGAAGTATTGGTTTTTCTGTCAAATAAAAATAAAAGATGAAATGGCATTTTTTATTTTTTTTTTTTTCGAAGAAAATGCATGTTGGTTTCGATATTTCTTAAAAATAATTCATAAATGTTACCATATTGTGGTGGTAAATATCCCATTGGACTATGGTTCTGGCTCATATTTCCCATTGGATTGCTATATGGTTCTTGTGCAATTTCATTTTGTTGGTTGCTTTGTGATCCAGACGGATTATAATGAAGATTTGTCGTTGACGGTGAAGATCGTTCACATTTTTTTGATCTCTGTGCAAAGAGTGTTGGATGGTTTTTTTTTTTTTCAGTGGAGAATAAAATAAAAAAGGAAATTAAAAAGAAAATTGAGTAAATATAAAAAAAAAATACTTAATGTTTGAAACATTGTTTCACATTAGGCAATACAAAAGATTTAGTCAAAATATGGAAATTTTTTGGCGAAAAATTCGTTTTTCTGTTGAAATTTTCGTTACTCTGCGATTCGCTTAATTTCAAAAAGTGGGAAATGGTTTTGGAATTTTGTTTTGTTTTTTTTTTTTTTTTTTTTTTTGTTTTTTTTTCTGTTTACTGCTCATTCATTGTTCCTACTTTGGTATTCGATGCATTGCTGCTTTGATTTGACATTGAATATTTACTCCATCCTTTCGATGAAGATGAAAAGCATGGAGATGACCGAGTTTGTGATATTGATGTTTCGGTTACGCTAGTTCCACAATTTCTGCTATCACTTTTTGTAGTCGGTGTTGGAGAAGCGGTTGAATATCTACATTG